>JADRCC010441247.1:0-13885 GCA_019843855.1 Hylomyscus alleni
TTTTGTTTGTCTCTATACCTCATTTTTAATAGGAAAATTTGGGTCTCTGCAGTCTAACTTCTTGAGTTCTCTGTATATTTTGGATATTAGCCTGCTATTGGATGTGGAAATGGTAAAGATCTTTTCCTAATCTGTGGGTTGCTGTTTTGTCCCATTGACAGTATTCTTTGCCTTACAGACACTTTTCAATTTTATGATGTCCTATGTGTCAAGTGTTGATCTTAGAACATGAGCCATTGGTGTTCTGTTCAAAATAATTTCCCTTTTGCCAGTGTGTTCGAGGTTCTTTCCCATTTTCTCAATTAGATTCAGTATATCTGGATTTATGTGGAGGTCCTTGATTACCCCCATCATTATAACCACTAAGGCTCCTTATATATACTGTCTTGTTACAAAGGCCAAAAGAGCTATGTGTACCTTTTATAGCACTTAATACAAATTAAATATCTATTTGCTTTTTTTTTTTTTTATTTTAGGAGGTTGGGGGTACCCTTCAGAATGTACCAGAGACCTTGGAGCTGAGGGATTCTCAGAAATCAAAAGAAGGGACTTTAGATGAGATGACCTACAGTGGGGAGAAGGGACTTGTAGAGCCCACCTCCAGCAGAAAGTTGGGATATCAAGTAAGGGATGGGTTGCTATCCCATAGTCGAATCTCTGACCTAGAATTGTTCCTGTCTGAAAGAACTGCAGGGATGAAAATGGAGAGGAAGCTGGGGAAAAGAAGGTCCAGAGACAGGCCCAACGTGGGATCTAGCTCAAGGAGAGGCCCTAAGGCCTGACAGTATTACTTAGGCTATGGAGTGTTCACAAAAAAGGAACCTCTCATTACTGCTGTCTGAAAGACCTGACAAGCAGCTGAAAGAGATATTTGCACCCAATCAATGTACAGAAGATGCTGACCCCTGTGGTTGAATTAGGGGAAAGCTGGAAGAAGGTGAGGAAGAGGGTGACCCTGTAGGAGGACTGGCAATCTCAATAAATCTGGACCCCGGAGATTTCTCAGATACTGGAATACCAACCAAGAAGCATACACCAGTTGATATAAGGCCCCCAACACATACAGCAGAGGACTACTGGATCTGGTTTTAGTCAGAGGGTGGGGGGAATCCAAATCCTCTTTTGTGTACTATTACCAATTCATTAATTTTTTTTAAAAAAATGGCCCTATTAGTTCAAGTGTGATGTTTTTAAAAAGAGCAATATACACAAATACGCGTGCACACACACAAACAATGCAATATTCTCCACATGAGAATTTACACCAAATTAAGTGGATTCAGAAGATGAACAGAAAATGTTGCAGATCCTGACAGGGTCTCCAGATGTTAATTTAGTCATCTGGATTCTATTTTCAGGATATCACTATTTTCGCTTTCCCCTTTATGTCTCTTAAAATATTCATGGATTGTATAAGTTCTTAGTTTCATATATTCGTTCAAACATAGTTATTCATTTTTTCCTTGCGGTGACAAAATCTCTGATCTTCCAAAAGGTATGGAGGAAGTACTACAAGACATTATCAGCTTTGGCTACTTAGACAGATTCATTTGACTCATGCACAAAGGGAGACCTAATTCCTGAGCCCCTTTACTGAACTTGATGGATCTGGTCTTGTTGTAAATTCTGTGCATTTAGCTTATATCCTTATGCATAGTCATCTTAAACCTCACAAAACTGTATGTTGAGAAATTCTGTGCTAGAAGACTCTAAATGCTTGCTTTTCTAATAATTGTAATCTTAGAGTGAGAAGCAGTTGGCACTGTTCAATTTCCCTATCATCAGCAGTTCAGAAAATTTATACATTTCACAGGCAGCCTGCACATAAAGAATAGAAAGGGAAAAGCATAGGGCAGGGTCTGAAAGAGTGTGTCATGCTTCACTTCAGAGTCTGAGTACAATTTGACAGACATACTTATCTATCTAGGTATTTGAAAGGAACACAGGTATTTATCTCCACAAAACTTCAATAACAGACATGAACTATAACCTTTGTGAGATGCCCTTGGGGACACAGAAATATAAGAGCACATGTCCTCATTGTTCATAAGGAAAGGCAATACTTAGAAATTCCACTGAGACGAATACTGACATTCATGAGAGTTTTTAAGCTCTATCTATCTATCTATCTATCTATCTATCTATCTATCTATCTATCTATCTGTCTGTCTGTCTATCTGAGTGTTTTTAAGCTCTCTCTATATATAGAGGGAGAGTGTGTGTATAAAATCTGAAAATGTAACTGATTAAACAACAAAATTGTCACACATAGTTAAGAAGAGTACTTAAAGTTGTGTTTATAAAAGGAATCACATGAGATTACATTCATCAATTTATTATTATTAGAACAGATACAAATAAATGTATCATTATTTTATTAATTTCAACTGATTGCCAATATTTAAAGCAAATTACCTTTAAATTACTTATTTCTATGTTTTTTACCTTTCTCAGTAATTAATAAGTTCTTTTTGCATTGTAGATTAATTTAAAGGACACTGTCATATTTATTTTTTTTTGTTTTTAATAGACTCAGAAGATTGTCATACAACTCCCTGACAGAAAATAACATTCCAGCCATGAAATGTGTCTTCAGTTGTGAGCTCACTGATTAGCCCACCATTTTCTTGTGGATAGCAGCAAAGTTCTGATTAAACTCAGTGGGTTTCACACACACAAACAAAAGTCATGACTGTGCATAGGAAAAAGGACTTATAAGGAAGAATATATAAATCGATAAATATGACAATAAGAGAGGTAAAGGTGAGAATAACCTGTTTTTGAAATTGTTAACAAGCAAAATTAATAAAAGATACACTGAAAATTTGAATTCCTCTGTGCTCATTGTTATTTTTAATATATTTATACTTACACATTACATCCTTAACTACAACTGTCTTCTCTTTGCTATGATAAGTTTAAATAATAGCTTTTCTAAGTGAAGCAGTCATAAAGAAAGACATTAATCAAGAGTGATAGACACTAACTGCTTGATCATCAGAAGCTGGTAATGGAGAGTGACTACCCTAAAGTATAAATCAGTAGAAAGAAATAGTGAGAAATTTAACATCAGAGTTTAAAAATAAAACATGAACAAGAAAGGATTAATAGAGACTATAAAGACAAGAGAAAAATCAAATGGCTGATGAGAAACAGTAGATGAAGGTAATGAAACAACATAATGAGCTGGAAACAGAATGCTTTTGATGCTCCACCAGCAAAACACTACACCTGGGGTTATCTCTACATTTTGCTGTGTTACTCGTCCTTTGGTCCACTGTAAATATTTTATTTTATCTACACAAATCCTGATATATAAGTTTAAAATAGATCAGAGAGTTCTGAGAGTATTTTATCAACCTTGAAATCAATCCGAAGACGTATTAATTTGACACTGATGTCAGAAGCAAAATCAGTTTGGGGTCATTTCCTAACTTTGCCATGTGTCAGCCTGCTGAAAAGAATTAATCAGTAAAAATATGTAGATATTATATTCTGCAGTATTAGTAAATTTAATATAAAACAGACATTTTTCTCTGCCTTGACTTTATTGTTTGTTTGTTTCATCTGGACAATGATAGCATAATGTAAATTATGAGCCAGAAACAGTCTTAGCACCAAGATGTATACTGCTACAAACAGGTGTGCAGTCTTTAGACTGCTTCTCACTCTGGATCTAAATGTCCACTGAACACCTTTTAGGACCTTCAACATACACATCTAAGATTCTATATGCCACATGTAGCTTTATGAAATGTGGTAGCTTTTTTGAGCAACAGCCTCCTAATAAGAAATAATTTTTTATTACATTAAACAAGATTTAATATATGATTTAAACCTAGCCATACATTGTTTATCTAGTCTAACTATATATATTTTCAGCTAATATATAAGGAAGGTACTCTTTCTTTCTTAAAAAATTAGTAAAGAAAAAGCAAATCAAATGATTATACTGAGGCAAAGGATTCCCTTTCCACTTCCAACCCTGGAGAAACATTGACATTTCAAGCTGCACTTGAACAAAGGATCCTGTGGTTTTTGTACTGCTAAGAGAAAAGTCTAAAAATAAGGGTACTGGGCAGCTAATTCTGTTTCTATTCATAATAGTGGATTGGAGGTTTCATCTTTGTTTCTATGGAGACTTGCTGTTACTAAGACTCACACATCGGCTGTGAAAGCCCCTGTTATTATATAAAAGAAACAAGTTTTAGCCTCAAAATATTGGCTTATGTTTACTCTCAAGATAAGTAATGTTTTGTATGTTTATATATAAGCAGTAGAGCTCAGGTAACTTTGTGTTAATTATATACTATTTTAACTGCATTGATTGTTTTCAATTGAACCTGTGCAGAGAAGTTACATTTAATCAAAACTAAAAGCCATGATTGATTCAATCAACCTGTTCTGTCTGTATGGGGCACTTTGAATCAAAGTGGGATTTTCAAATTTAATTAAATCCAGCAGTTCTGGCTACTTTAAGTTTAGTGTTTACACAATGTCCTACCTGTGGTCTTGATTTGTTTCCTCCCTCCTTATTGAACTCACTGCTTTATATTTGTTTAGCCTCATTTAATTCTGGATACAAAACATGTTTCAGTGTTTGTTTATGAGCTATAAGCCTTTATTAAAATGGCTTAAGCTATGGTGTCAAAAATTCTATAAATTATCCAGCAGCATTTCATAACTTTCAAATAAGCCATTTACTCATGTTAAAAATCTGTCTCAAAATTTGAAGAATATATATATATATATATATATATATATATATATATATATATGCATGTATCCAAAATACACATATGGTAAATACAGACAATTTCCATATTGTAAGATAATATTGGTCTTTTTATCTGAATCTATGCCTGAACTTACTGCTACCATATGTAAATGTATTTTTTCCTGGTCCAAAAGTAGATATTTTAAGCTTTATGTTACCAATGAGTAAAGTGAAGTTTAAAGAGCCTGCATAAATATAACCTGTTGAGTATGTATAAAGTTATTTGTATCAGTGTCCTCAGGATGACATTTGGCAAAAGACAACCAATCGCTGTGTTTTCACTGGGGAAGAAGAGCTGTCCAGCATCTGCTTTTCCTCAGTTACCTAGAGTTCTTTATGTAGGGTTAAGACTTCTTGGATTTTTTCCCCATCTATTTTTGTGTGTACATTGGTGTGATCTTTGTTCAGCTGACACAATAACAAATAGATAGAAAAAAAAAGGTCAAGAGTTTGAAGGAGAGTATGGAGAAAGGAAAGGGTGAGGAAACATAAGAGAGAAATGTGATTAAATTATATTTTAATAATAAAGATAACAAATTAACTTCTGCTAAAAGGATCTAGAGAATAAAAGTGAACATAAAAACAACAAACAACATAAAATGTCTTCCTAGGTTTATAATAGTTACATTTTTTTCTCAAGACAAGGTTTCTCTGTGTAGCCCTGGCTGTCCTGGAACTCATTCTGTAGACCAGGCTGGCCTCAAACTCAGAAATCCTCCTGCCTCTGCCTCCCAAGTGCTGGGATTAAAGGTGTGCGTCACCACTGCCTGGCTAATAGTTACATATTTTATGTTATGACTATTTTGAAAATCTTACTGTTCTATTTAAACTAAATAAGGTTAGCTGTGCATAGTAGCACATGTCTTTAATCTCAGAAGTTGGGATGCACAGGTAAGTAGATCATTGAGGCCAGCCTGGTCTACAAAGAAAGTTCCAGAAAAGCCAGAGAAACTGTTTCAAAATGAAAATATATAAGTCAACTAAGTACATTATGTCTTATAATGTTAAGTATATGTAGATGAGCCTCCAATGTCTAGACTCATGATAACTAATTAGGATATGTGCAAGCATAAACAAATTTTCCATCAATGAGTAATTTAATGACAATACTTTGGGTTCAATGATACTGAATACTAGGAAAAAGTCGACATAAATTAACAAATATTTTCTAATATAAGCATTTGAATAAAAACTTGTTATATTAACTTTGAACGGTTTTTGAACATTACTGACAGACTTCACTCAACTCTAAAACTATTTCATTGTTAATTTTTATTTAGTTTTAATATTTTTCATTTTATTTTAAAGCATGTGTATGTTTGTGTCTGTGTAGCTTTATACACATTGAGTGAAGGGGTTTATGCAAGCAGGAGGCATCAGATACAGCTGGAACTAGAACTAAAAGTAGTTGTGAGCCGCCCAGTTTGGGTTCTGGGAGACAAAGTTGAATCCTCTGTAAGAGCAGTAAGCACTTTTAACAGCTGAGTGAATTCTCCAGCTCTCACTTATCCTATATTGACTCAGCCTATTACTTGAGGTCTTTGATGATTTTAAGAAAAAAATTAAAAATTTGATGATAAAAAGTTACCAGATACAAAAATTTTCAAAATATTACTTATTATTATATTTGAATTTTCTGGAAAGTAGAGTAGCTTCCACGCACTCATGGATTACTTCCATAGTTATTTACATTCCTAAAATCTTTGTTTCCTGGTATACATATATGGAAGTTTATGGCTTCAACATACATGAGTTGTAGGAATGTATGGTATTAATTTAATTTATATAAATACTTTATTTACATTAATGCATATGAAAGAGTTTGAAAATATAAATAAAAGTATTCTAGCTTTCCAAAATTTATACTATGTTAAAGATAAACATAAAGAGTAAGTAGTTTATGATAATATCACTAATTTGGTTGAAATGATATCAGGTAAATGATCTCTAAAGACACAGTTGGAAAGAAAACAGGTCCTAAGGATGTAAGCCTCACAACTGTTGAGAAGGAAGAGAAAATGGATGGGTGAAGGCAACAATCCTTGGGCCTAGAGAGTAAAGAGAGGGAAGGTGGTACAGGTCCCCATATGTTGACAGAACATTAGATATATTTGATATACTATCTCTTGTTGTATGTTTAGAGGTTTTCTGCAGTAAAAAGCAATAGTCCAGTTCATCTTTTAGGCTAGGATGTGAGTATGATTAGAAAGCTGTAAAGAAAGAATATGGTACCTTTGGTGAGTAGATACTCAAGCAAAGCAAAGAGGTGGATATTTCAATTAGTTAACTTGAATACATTAAGAAGCATAAGAATCAATAATTCTCTTAACTTTGCTTTGGTGTAGGTCCAAACTCTCTGAGCTTATGGTAGAAACACAGAATGAAACTAAAACTAACTAACCTTAAGATAACAAAATCTCTAGTTTAGAAAGATGTCTCAATTAATAAAATACTTGTCTAGACAGCATTGACTGGAGTTTGGACAACAGTACGTAGGGAAGTCCTAATCTTTTGCCTGTTCTTGGACCCCTTTCACTCCTAGTGGGTTGCCTCATTCTGCCTTGATCTTGTTTGTGCCTAGACTTATTGGAATTTGTGCCATGTTCAGTTCATATCCCTGGGAAGACTATTCTTTTTGTAAGGGAAAGAGGGAACTTATGAATAGAGGGTGTTAACACAGTTAGGATGGAAGGTGTGAGGAAATAATGATAAGGATTAGTGATGATGATAATGAAAATGATGATGATGATGATGATGATGATGATGATGATGATAGAGAAAGAGTAGGAGGAGGAAGAAAAAGTAACCTCCCAGAGGTTCTCAGAACCTCTCAGGGAGAAGCCATACCAGGTTCCTATCAACAAGCCACTTTTGATGTCTGCAGAAGATGGCTCCCCAGGTGGGGTGTACCCAGATGGCCCTTTCTTCAGTCTCTGCTCTATTTTTTGTCCCTGTCTTTCCTTTGGATAGGAACCTGAGAACCTGGGAAAAGCTGAAAACTAATGCCGGTGGAAATACAACAGCTCTGCATTTAGCAAGAGATTGAGTAAATACAACTGTAAACATTTCAGAAGGCATCCAGTACAGGCAGATGAACACATTTCCTCACTAAGTTGTAACCACATTCCTGGCAACACACTTACATATCCACATTCATATCACACATCCACGTGTGAAAGAGAAAGAAAAAATTCTGAAGAACATATAAATCATTTTTTGATACCCCAGGACAATTTTATTAGAGAAAAAGAAAGTAGGAAAGAAGAAAGGAAGGAAGGAAGGAAGGAAAAAAGGAAGGAACAAAGTTAAAAAATGCCATAAAAAGTATATTGTGTATCATATCAGCTGCCATAAGGTAGAGAACAAGTGAGAAAAAGAAGGTGCCACCCACCTATCTCAAAGTTTTTAACCCAAAAATGTTCCTATCCAAAGGAAAGACAGGGACAAAAAATAGAGCAGAGACTGAAGAAAGGGCCATCTGGGTACACCCCACCTGGGGAGCCATCTTCTGCAGACATCAAAAGTGGCTTGTTGATAGGAACCTGGTATGGCTTCTCCCTGAGAGGTTCTGAGAGCAACTGACCAATGCAGATGTGGATGCTTTCAGCCCACCATCAGACTGAGCTTGGAGACCCAGGTCTGGAGTTGAGAAAAGAACTGGAGGAGCAGAGGGAGATTGCAATCCCATAGGAAGAACAATGTTGGCTGGGTGGCCCATCTAGAGCTCCCAGGACTAGACCACCGACCAAGGTGTGTACATGGAGGGATCCATGGCTCTGGAAATCTATGTAGCAAGGATGGCCTTGTCTAACATCAATAGGAGGGGAGGCCCTTGGTCCTGTGGAGATTTGATGTCCCAGCATAGGAAGTTACTGGAGCAGTGTGACTGAAGTAGGTGGGTGGGTGAAGGAGCATCCTCAGAGAGGCAAAGTGGAGAATACAGGATGCACAAAGGATGGCAATCTGAGTATATAATGATCAGAGCTAAAATGACCATAGCGTTGATTGTGTAACCACTGTCCCTGTGTTCTAGAAACTGAATTAGTCTTGTTTATGATGACGTTAACTTAAACATCTATGTGGCTAGTTAACTAAAACAATAACCCATATAATGATGTAGAGAACATGATAGTTGGGGATGATAAATGGTGGTTGCTGATTTATCTTCTTATATTTTTACTGGTCTGTTATGATATTCCCTTATGTGTTGCAATATGTCTATTATAGAAGAATATGCCATGTTATATCAGCAATATATTCTGTCTTGTTTTCCTTTCTCTGTTGCTTCATTTTCAAGACTGTTCACTGTGATCACATGTTACTTTGTTAAGGACTTTTAGAATCATTCAGCTATAGATTAAATGTATGGAAGGCTGTAGTAACTAAGTTTATAGAAAACACTATGATATTGTTAGAGAACAAAGTTTAATAATCCATTTCCTAGACCATCTGTGGAGCATAATTTGAGTATATATCACATCAGAAATTATCCATTGTTTGAGAACTTATAAGAATTGTCTCATATGCTGTCAGATTCATGCAAGATGGTGAATGTGAATTTATTTATTTTTGTTTATTAGACATTTTTAGTTTACATTTCAAATATCATCCCCTTTCCTGGTTTCCCCTCTGAAAACACCCCTATTCCATTCCCCCACTCCCTGCTCACTAACCCACCTGCCCCTGCTTCCCTGTCCTGGCATTCCCGTACACTGGGGCATTGAGCCTTCACAGATCCATAGGCCTCTCCCATTGATGACCAATAAGGCCATCCTCTGCTACATATGCTGCTGGAGTCATGGGTCCCTCCATGTGTAGTATTTGGTTGGTGTTTTAGTCCCTGGGAGCTCTGGGGGTCCTGGTTAGTTCATATTGTTGTTCCTCCTATGGGGCTACAAAACCTTTTGGCTCCTTGGATCCTTTCTCTAGTTCCACAATTGGGGACCCCCTGCTCAGTCCAATTGTTGGCTGAGAGCATCCACTTCTGTATTTGTCAGGCACTGGTAGAGTCCCTCAGGAGACAGCTGCATCAGGTTCCTGGCAGCAAGCATCTATTAGCATCTCTAATAATGTCTGGACTTAGCGGCTGTATGGATGCAGAGTAAGAGATGTTTTTCTATTTCTCAAGTTTTACTTTAATTATCACACCGCAAAGTTCCTGTGCATAAAGCCCTGTCCTTTGTCAATGAGTTCAAGCATGTCACCTACTTTTTCCTCTACTGGATTCATAGTGTCATGTCTCATGATAAAAGCTTTGGTCTATTTGGAGTTGAGTTTTATGCAGGATGAGAAATCAGCATTTAATTTTATTATTTTACAGGTCGCTAACCATTGATCAGTGCTGTGTGTTGAATATGCCATCTATACAGCAGAGAATACCACCCTTGCAGTAAAAAGTTAGCTTACAGAACGAGAATAACTGACAGAGTTGGTATCCATAATGTACTAATAACTAAAATGAAGCTAACCTTAGAAAACAAAGTTATAACTGGAGGATGGAACTAAATGCAAAATTCTCAGAAGATGTTTAACATTCTTAGCCATCAGAGAAACAAAAATTAAAGCTATTTGAAGAATTCCTTTTTCCTTAGTCAGGATGGCTAAAATCTAAAAAGTAATTCAGAATTAATGCTGCTGTGGATACAAAGAAAAAACAACTTTTTATCACTGAAGAGCTGGCTATACTTTCATGATGGTGGAACTATCATGAAAATCCTTGTTGAGGTTCCTCAAAAAGTTAAAAACAGCTGTAAAAATGTTATACAATTATACCAGCCTTGGATATTTACCCAACGGACTCCATATCTTGTCGTGAAGAAACCTGATCATCCAGGTTCATTGCTGCTCTATTCATATTACCCAGTAAATGAAAACAAACACAATATGTCCATCATCTGATAAATGTCTAATGAAGATATGCTACTTTTACAGTATGGTATATTATTTAGTTGTTAAGTAAAACATAATTATAGATAGATCCATATTCCTGGAAGCAGTTATAATCAGGGAGACAATCCTCCAGGAAAACTGTAATATATTTCTCTTATTCTGTTATGGTAGCCTAAAGGGTTCAAGTATGCATATTTCATCTAGAATATCCACAGAGGTCAGGACATTAGAATGAAGCTATGATGCTGGGCTTTCATGAAAAGGAAAATAGAACACAGTGTTATAAAGTGTTAAATGCTAATAACAGAACAGGAATATTTAAGTAGGGTAAGAGATGGAAGGATATGGTAGATGAGGTAGTATAGAGATGGATAACACTAAAAATAATTTGAAAAATTTTATGGAAAACTATTATTGTAATAGCTTCCAAAAATATATCCATACATATTTATAAACAAAATTTTGTTGGTGTTACCAAGTGATGAGTTATCACTCACACTACCATACCATATGTTAACAAATAAAAAGCTCTCTGTTAGTATGAGTTACTATTTTTGAAGAAGTTGTTGGAGAGTCAGGTCATATAGATATTCATTACAAGTAATTGATTATGCTGTTGTTTTTTTTTTAACAACTAGACACACGATGACCTTATTACTGAAGACATGACATACTTGAGTAAAAAGACATGGAGTAGTAAAGTTGCTACTCAAGGGGGAGGCTCATCCTCTTGGCTAGCTTTCATCATGCTGGAAGTACGATGGATGTTACAAGAAGAGACAAGTGATCATTTCTAATTAATAGTGATCCTTGAGAAGTATAATAACTATTTGTCTGGCAAGACATGGCCACCAGTACAATAGTGTCAGCAGTGGCATGGAATTAGCTAGGCACTTTCTGATTGGATTTAATATCTGTTTCACAAGTTGAAAGTCATATCTTGCACTGCTCCTGGGATCAACAACTTGTGGCTCTATAGGATATAGGTGCTAACTGAGAGACTATCAGTATTATCCTCAGAAATGGGCACAGTCTTAAACTAACCCCTAATGGCTTCCCTCTGTGCACAGAGATTGCAGTGTCTCTCAAAGTATGCCTTAGGAGAAAAAACATTTTTAAGCATTAGATATCAATTAAAATAGTGATAGTCAGTGGTCAAGGTAAAGAAAATAAGGACTTGTGGAAGGCTAATTTCTAAATGTAACATTATATCACATCTCCCCATCTTACCCTCAAGAGTAATTGCTGAAGAGGAAATTCAAGGAATGCAAAAAGCCAGATGTAGTAGGTATTGTTTTACGAGGAAACAGTAATTTCTGGTCACAGCAGGGAAGTTACACATATGGTTTTACAACAATACCTTGCAGTAGCCTTAAAGCCTTCACTAGTTCAGGACAGTCAAATCCAAGCATGAAGAGGAGAGTTGCGCATAAAGCCAGCCTATCCATACTGATAGAGCTATTGCTGATTGATACCTTCTGGAAGAGAGTCAGTTTCCTTAAGAGTTTTGCTTTTGTTAGGTCACCCAGGGTTCAGTAAAAGGACACACATATCTGAGGAGATGGGCAGCACAAATTGGAATTGATGGATTTTTGAAATGAAAAATAAGGACAGAAAGTTAGATGGATAGGAAAGATGAGTGAATCTGGGAAGAGTTGGTGAATCAGATCAAAATACTTTGTATACAATTTTCAAAGAGTAAAAATAACTTTTAAAAGAGAAGTAGATGCAAATGAGTCCACAATTGATCTGGAAAAACAAGAAAAAAAATCCATGAGCTTTTACTTTTTTCTCCAGTGAGTTTAGTGAATAAATACTTACTGTTGTGATTTATCAGCACGTAGTTACAGAAAAATCTGTATCCTATTTAACTTGTCTCATTTATCCTCTGAATTATCCTCTTAATCACATGTAAGTAAAATTACCTACTTGCCACAGAGAATAGAAGGTAGACTTGAATTTTCAATTTTACTATATATTGACCTCTAAAATCCTTATCATTGACCAGCAACAAAAACTTCCTGGTAAAATAATGAATGTAATCCACGTAATATCCCAATATTTACTACATCTTAAAAACCTACCTTAAAAATACTTCATAGAAAATAATTCATTAAAGAAATAAAATATTTTAAGTAACTCAATTTCTTACTATCATTTCTCTGTTGTTTTTGGTTTTTGTTTCTAAGCCATCATGTCTCCTCTTGAATTTTTAGTTATAGTAATTTAAGCAAAATACAAAGATAAACTATGATTCATAAAAGTTGAGTGAGTTCTCATTATATGCTTAGTGTCACTGCTTTGTTCAGACATATGTTTTAGTAATCAGAGTATCCTGGATCTTGATGTGCAGATGCTTATTCAAAGGGCAAATAATTTTTACTAAATACCTTTGCTAAATTTCTTTCTTTATTTTTCTTTCATTTTTTTCAGTTATTTTTATGATAATGTGGAAGCTGAAAACAAATATGTAACTAGGCTTATTTTCATTACAAAGCAGAAATCATGACTTCAGCACAAGAACTGCACTTTTAAAATCTCATTTGATAAAAGTAATATAACGCTAGCTGTGATATATGATAATTATAACTATATTTATCAATTTTGGGACATTGATTTCCTTGTTGTGCTTTTAAGAAATAAGTGTAGCACTATATAAAATTTTATAAATAATATTCCCTATATTATTCTCTTCCCCAAAACCTAGAGAAAATAAAATAAGAGTCCAAGTTTGTTCTGGTGTTTTGAATCATTAACAAATGTATGCTCATATACATAGAACACAGACTATGCCATAATATTATCACCAGAAATCAGAATAATGTAAATAGAATAAAATGTTTATTTTATGTTTTCTATTTGGACCTATAAAATGTAAATGATCTGCGGATAAATGGCAATTTGGTTGTAATAAAGACACAGTGATTACGACTGTGTACAAGACTTGCTCAAATTCAAGCCAGAAGATATTACAAAAAAAAAAGAAAGAAAGAAAATAGGTAAGCATGAAGTCCCCTCCCTAGGTGAGGTGACAGCAAGAGAAGGCTGCTTGGAAAAAGAGTGTCAGTTCTCATGAAGGGAATGACCAAGTGAAAGATAATGTAGTCACAAATATATAGGCAACTCTAAATATACTTGATGAAGGTTTTGTTGTTATGTTGGTTTTGTTCATTTGTTTGTTTTAAATAAAAACTGAGGTGGATGTGAATGGAAATGGGG
>JADRCC010441267.1:0-27552 GCA_019843855.1 Hylomyscus alleni
ACACACACACACACACACACACACACACACACACACACAAGAAGAAAATGGAATGGCTGACAGTCCTTCGAGTTCTAGTGAGAAGAATCAATTTTGTGAAGTTTATATGAGGCAGGAATTTACTAATGATACAAGAATGTATTCTAGTTGTATTGTGCCTACCTTGCACATTCAGTTTCAAAGCTCACAGTAGTACTAGACATCCCTTGATTTAGAATTCTATTAGCTCAGTCCTGAGTTTTCTATGAAAATAAAGAACAGAGACATTAAACAAATACTCAGACCAACTCTATAGTGACTGAGATGGGATCCAAAGGTTGGCAACCTTACTCTACTCTTCCAGTCACTAAGCTCTATTTTCATTTTATTATGAGATTAAAAACAAATATTTTTTGTCCTAGAGTACAAAAAGGGATTTTAAATCCATCAACAAGGACTCCAGTTTCCCCAGGTTTCATGTGGTCTCCATTATGAGGGTAGCCTTCATGGATTCAGATCTCATACCTATCCAGTATACTCAGTATCAAGGCTCAGCCCAGCACAAGGCTATCCCCTAGATCTAGACATGATCTAGACATGATCTTTTAGATTTAGACTCTACACATATGTCAGCCTCTGGCAGCACCTTCAAATAAAGTCAAAGGAAGAGACAATTCTAGACCAGCAGTATGAGGCTAGAGTTGGCCCAGCTTCTGTGCATCCTGGCTACAGAACAGCCCTGTGGAATCAAATCTAGGCCTACCCTTCTGAACCAATCCAGAATTCCACTCCAGTCAATTCTACCAACAGTGAATACTCCATAGTCTTGAGTACCAAGACTGTACAAGTGTTGACCTAGGAACCAAGCTGACCAATAAGAGGACTCCAGCAGCAAACCTACTTCAAGCCTATATCAGCCATGCATGACAGAAGCATTTAATCTTTAGAAAGACCATGTCTACATGAAATAGATTTAGTTTTGGTTGAAAAATAATTTGAGGTTAGTATTAGTGATGTAAAATACAGCTGTACATGTACACACAGATGTGTGTGTAGAAGAATCTTCCCCTAAAAGCCCAGCTTGCCAAAACTATGAGTTTGTCTTCAAATATGGTAATACCAGTGCAGAGACTAGTTCAAGAATAATCAGGAAGTCAAATTGCCACCAAAGAAACAGAACACAGGACCAATAATAAACCATGTGGAAATGAAGATCTATGAATTATCTGAGGGACTTGAAATAATCCTTTAAGGGAACCTTAACAAAGTTTAAACAAAAATACAGAGAAGAAATTAAACGTGATTTTAAAAGAAAATAAAATTAATAAAGGTCATAGGATTAAATAAATGGGAAATGTTTATGAATTATAAGAATTAAAATTGATGAAATGTCCATAATCCCCCAATCTAATGATTTGAAGAGACACCTATAAAAGTCTAGTGATCCTGTCAAAACCTGGACAGACAATGCTAAAATCATAATGTACTACAAAGGAGCCTGAATAGCCAGAGCAATAAACAATTGTGGAGGAGAAAACATCACTCACTATTGGTCATGTGGCAGTGGTGAATTTCCCAAACTTAAGCAGATGTCGCTCAGCTGGCCACCCCAACCGGAGTGAATCATCAAAAGGGGGCAATAAGGTGGGACTGGTTATACTCACAAGGGGTGATATAAAGAGAGTTTGGAGGGAAAATGGGGATAAATCAAATCATATTCCACTTCACATAGATTAGAATCCTCAAAATTAAAGAAAAGGTAAAAGAATAGGGGATGCAATGTCATCAGATAAGTTTCTTTTTTTTGCAGTAGATGGAATTTAGTTAGAGAGTCACACGTAGATAGTATGCAAAGGCTGGGAGAGACTGGCCACTCTGTTCTAAATCAAATCTCTCTCTTCAAGACTCGGGGATCTATATAGAAGAGGGGAGAAAGATTCTAAGAGCCAAAGGTAGTGGTGGAATTTATGGTAACAGCACCATCCAGACACAACGGGACTGACTGGCACACATTTAAACTCACAGGAGACTGTGGTAGCAGGCATACAGTCTGCACAAGTTCAAACCAGATCAATGCCAGGCCTGGGAAGGGGGAGTGGACACAAACTCCCTGAACCAGGAAGGTATTTACATTGATAGCCCCATTAAGATAGGAAATATCTGTTTTCTCTAATACTGTGTCACAGGGTGTGTCAGCCATATTCCAGGGTAGGCTTCATGCCAGGAGTGTCTGGCCAGGACAAAAGGACCTCCACGTTTTATATTTTGTACATTGCTGAGTTGTTTTTTTTCCCCTTTAGGTATTTTTGTCTTACTGATTTAATTTTAGTTTGCTTAAATGGTTTAATTTTAATTTTAAAGGGTTTTATTTCTTGTTGCTTTTCCTGATTTGTTCATTCATTTGTTTATTTGTATGGGTTGTTTTGTTTTTCTTTGAATTGTTTTTGTTTTTGATTTTTGGTTTTGGGTTTGTTTTGTTTTTTTGTTTTTGTTTTTGTTTTTTGGGGGGTTTGTTTTTTGTTTTGTTTTTTGTTTTTTTGTTTTGTTTTATGTAGAGAAAGAACATGAAGTTGGATGGGGAGGATCTAGGAGGAGTTTGAGAAGGGGAAAATGTGTTCAAAATACATTGTATGAAAAAGGTAAATCAAGTGTTTAAAATAGAAAAATAAATAAAATTAATAGGGTCTGGCATGGTGATAGCCTTTAATTGCAGTCTTTGGGAGGGAGAGGTAGCTGAATGTAAGGCCAATCAGTGCTCCATATGGAGGCTCTGTTTCCAATTAATGATTAATAATACTAGTGCTGACAATGGCAGCAGCAATGGAAAAATCACACTATTATGTGAAAATCTATTACAATACTATAGCAATTAAAACATGCTATCAGAACAACAGAAATGCATTTATTGCAGGTAGAAATGTTGACACAGTTGTCAAGAACACACAATAGAGAAAGAACAATCTCTTCAGTGGTGTGGGAAACCTAGGCACCCTTTGTAACACAATGAAATTAAGCTCTATGTCTCATACACCTAGAATCCAAAACGTAAAGACACAATGTAAAACCCAGGACTGCTATACTGAAGGAAAATGGGAAGGCTCGGTAATTTCCATTTGCGTGATGAATGCTTGAATGTTTTAGACATGACCCCCAAAGCACAACCAATGAAAGCAAAACCTGAACGATGGGACTACAGTAGGCCTACAAAAGCTTGCATAGAGCCTACTCTAATTTTTAAATGTGCAAAAGGTGTAAATAGACATTTATCATGAAAAAGATTTACAAGTGACCAACGAACATCTGAAAAAATATTCATGATGACAATTAAGAAAAGTGAAAGTCCAGGGAGCGCTCCACTTTCACCTCTTAGAATGGATATTGTTAAAAATACAACAGTGTAAAAGCAATGAAGAGTTCATAGGAAAGAGGGAAAACATTATTCTTGGGTACATGATAGATAAGGATATTGTGAGAAAAATATACAGAATGAAACTTCTGTGAAAAAAAATAATGAAACAAGCACACAACATGATCTAGCGATTGTTATCTCAGGCATAAGTAGAGAAGACAGGAAATTAGTAGGCCAAAGAGACTTCTGGTTTCAACAGTCATTACAGCATGACACACCAGAGGCAGTTCTAAAGACAATCTAAGCATCCTTCAGCATATGAGTGAATAAAGAAAATGGACCAAATATTATTCATCTTTAAAATATTTCTGTAACACTGATGGCATATATCAGTCTAGAAAAACCTTTTGTTAAGTTAAATATACAGGCACAGAATTGCAAATATCATCCAAGCTCACTGGTAGGTAAAAGCTAATAAATTGAGCTCATACAAGGAGAGAGAAGGGTGACCATTACCAAGAACTAAAGTAGGGTTAGAGGTAGGGAAACAAAGATGAAAGGATACAAATTTTCAGTTAAGTGGGAAGAATGACTTCAAGAGAGCTGTTGCACTACACTGTGATTAGATTAATAGGAATCCAATGCTGTTTTGAGAATGGCTATAATAGTAGATGTTGGATTTCCTCAGCTACTTACACATATGTGAAGTAGTGAATATGCTTGTCGGCTATAGGTACCCATTATCAGGAGTATTCATACTTGAAACCATCATGTAGTATGTAGTAAACAATTTGTATTCGACTATTAAAGAAATTTATCCATTAACAAAAAATCATTTGCTTAGTGTTTACCCCTCCCCCAGAGAGTCTTGATTAATTTAAAAGTAGGAACTAGGCCTCCTTGTTTTCTAAATATGTCTGAGGTGCAGTGAGAGTTGAAAATCACTGCTGTGGGTGTTGGGGAGATGGCTTGGTGGGTCAAATGCTGACCAGGTGAGAATGATGACTGGGTGTGATCCCCAGTTTCCACATAAAAGCCAGCCACAGTGGCATCAACAATGTGAAAATCCCAGCATTAAAGAAGTAGACATAGAGATCCCTGAAGCTTAAATACCAGACAATCTAACTCAAGCAATGAGAACCTGGTTCAGTGAAAGACTGCCTTAAGAAAAATCAAAAGGTGGTAACAACTGAAGAAGACATGGATATCAACCTCAGGCCTTCATGCTCCCACTCTCTGTCTCTGCATTTCTGTGTGTCTGTCTCTCTCTCTCTCTCTCCATCTTTCTCTCTGTGTGTGTTCTCTTTGTCTCTTTCTGTCTATCTCTTTCTCTCCCTTTTGACCTCTGTCTCTCTGTGTGTTTGTCTCTTTTGTGAGCTCACATGTATGCAAGCATACACACACACACACACACACACACACACACACACACACACACATTCATGCATTCAAGGGGAGGGTGGAGAAAAAGAGCAAGAACAAAATAAATAAATCAATGATTTAGATGGAGGGAGATGTGAACCTGAAAAATTATCACAAGCATCCAGATAGGAGACAATAAAATTGTAACTGAAACACAGGAGATGCTGGAAAAGTGAGAGTAACTGTCAATTAAATGCTGAAGACAACACTCGCCAGCAAAGAAACACACACCATGTTACTTAGCCAAATGAATGGGAAATGAATGAGACTGTGGGGTTGCATCAACCAGAATGAACATGGGTCCTGGAGACCACAGAGGGGAAAGAGAGGGAGAAAAAGGAAGCTGGAGGAGAAGAGGAAGCAAGCTTTGTGCTACACCAAGAACAAATTATTTCATACTGTTATTTTCAAAAGGTCTATTTTTGCTAATAGTGGAAAGGTAATAATATGGTTCTGTCTCTAAATACCATGTGTGCCTTTAAATCCTCTCAAATAGTTAACACCTCAGCTGCCTAGTTTTAGAGTCCACATCAGTAATCTCTATTCTATGGTGCATCCTGTTCTATTTCTATGCTGACAATACAGGGACTCAATTAAAAAAATACCAAACAATAAGCCAAAAAATAGCATGGATTAGCATCAAGCTCTAAGACACCAAACAGATCCCGGATGCCTCTGTCTATTCTTCTCTTCATATGCTCTAAAAAGCTTTCCGAATTGGGGTTGGGTGTGCAGTGTATCTGCAGTTCTGGGGGGAATGTTGAAATTTCAGGTCATGTGGATTTCTGTTAGTGTGTACAGAGACACAAAGCCGAGAGTGCTTTGGGGTTTATTGTGGATTAGCTGGTAATTCTCACAATGCCCAATCCCCTTATAGAAAATCCAAGAGTCTTAGTGAACTTCCTCTAAATTCCTTCATTTTGGTGCCAACAAGGTCAGGCAAAACTTTAACTCTATCTCCATTTTCTACATAATTTTTCTAACTGCTGAAGGTCTAAATTCATAATAAGGTGGATTACTGAACATTAATCGAGATACTTCAGATATGCACATGCAATGTACACAATCAGGGACTCAGAATTTTTAAATCTTTGAGAACAGGAGGCTGAATCAGACACAAAGCATGCTCAATTGACATTCTCGAATTAAGAAAATATATATGGCCCAGCACTGACTGCAGTACAGCAATGTTTCATTTCCACTCTGCATAACAGCATGGGGTAAAGTGACATTACAAGGCAGTCACTTGCACTTTTTGCCCAAAGGCAATGGATTCATTCTATTTGCATTTAGCTTAAGTTGTGTTGTTACCTCTTCTAGATATATGAGAACAAAAAAGAGATTCCCATTACCTCCTAATGCAAACAAGATTTCACTTTGTTTTCCTTTTTTTCTTTTCTGTTTTTTTTTTTTTCTTTCCAAATTGCTTTCTGTAATGTTGTGCTTCAAATCATTGGGCTAACCTATAATAGCACTTAGCTTATTCAGAAAGGCTTTAGAGATAGGAAACACTATTTCTTAATTATAGCATGATTCGGTACAGAACACCTTTCTTAATTTTAAAATAGTCAACCGAATTAGTTATTATTATCTGGACTTGAGACAGGTTTTACTCAATCACTATTTTATGAGCTAATTTAGAAGTTAGCTACATTTACTAAAGTGAAGTAGATTGACTGCTCAACTCTGATACTAAACAGAAACAATACTTATTTTCTGAACAACTGAATACTTAGTGTGTTTTTTCAATTGAGAAAAATTTCTTTTGTCAGAAATGTGTAGGGGTTTTATTAAATTAAATTTAGCCCTAGCAATAGCTCAAATGAAACTGTTATATAATTCAGAAGCAGTTGTCTCTTATTCTAGGACTCATAATGATATGCCAACCTATGATGGTTAAAAAACGCGAACAATGTCCTTCTAGAATTCTGTGATGTACAACTTACTCTAATAGGTTATGTCAACAGTTAACAAAAGGCATTCCTAATCCACACAGCACCAAAGTCTAATACACCACACAAGAAGATAGGGAGATGGGCTTTCAAAAGAGCAAATACACTAGTGAAGAGATGATTTATGAAACATCATATTTGATCAAAGTATCCAGTGATCGTTAGGAATATGATGAGAAATCAGCTGCTTTGCACTTCACAGCAGATACTGCAAAAAGAGATGAATTAAAGTTGTGACTTAGTTGTAAAATTTTTCTGACAGGAGAACTATTGAACATTCAGCTAATATGCCAAAATATCACTTAACAGAGCATGGTTCTTGGCTTTCCTGTATGGTAGAAACAATTGAGGAGATTTTCTTCAGAAAATCTCAAGGCTAGAAATTTTGTACTGCTTAATGATGTATCTATCAGCAAACATAATTGATATTTTTGTGCCTTTCTTATAAATTACAATGAGAAATTCATAAATTAATAGTCATCTTATGAAGATTGTATATGAAAGAAACATAGTGTATATATGAGTAATAGCCATCTGGAGAACAAGACATTCACAGTTGTTCCTAGAATTTGTCTCCCATTGTGAACAAGAGGTTATTGGAATTAGGGAGCTTAAATTCTAAAACTTTTACCTCCAATCTAACAGTGTCTATGTAAGAATTTAATCCCCATGTTAGTACACAATCTAACATTCAGGAAAGAGAGATGAGAGAGACACACAGAGAGAGACAGAGACACACAGACACAGAGAGAGAGGGAGAGTGAGGGTGGGAGGGAGAGAGGGAGAGAGGTAGGGAGGGAGGGATGGAGGGAGGGAGAAAGAGAGAGAGACTAATCATTGATGATGGCAATCAATTTAAAAGGCTTCCTAAAATGTTCAAGACCAAAGAATGAATATGTAAATAAAAGACATCTGTGCATCTTTGTGTCCTATTTGGCCTATGAGTTGCCCACAAGTGACCTCTGATCTACAAAACATCAATCATTAATTGAATTAGAGTTGGAAATAAGTCACTGGAAATCTTCTCAGAATACTTCCTTTAACAGCTTAGGCGAAATGATATATTTGGTAACAGTTAATTATTATTTTCATGGAGCACTTCTCTACCTGACATGAACTCAGCAAACCAGCAGAGATATTGGAGAAGGAAGTTTTGAAACTCTGGTCATGATAGAATTAATATTTAGGTAGAAGACTAAGGATGCTGAAATAGCACATGTTTGCCTCCAAAAGCCCTAAGATGTGCCAGCAAGAAGTCTCAAGATGAGAAAGATTAAGGCATTATTGTGTTTTCTGATAGAGACACCTATAGACATTGTAAAATTTCTGGCTATAAACCTTTCTGAATGGAAAATAAACTAGTATGATTATATATGATATATGCAGAATTATTTTCACTGAAGGAAGATGCATGAACGCAACCCTATTTGGTCTTTCTTCATCAATATTAAATAGCACTGAGTCCTGGAATTTTCTAAGGAGTAATCTGAAATCAAAACTCTAATTGAGCCATACAGAGTGCTCAAAGTGTGACATTCCATGATTTCTTGGTCTCTGGGTAGGTAGGTTTCCTTCAAACTTCAAATAATTGCTTGTTAAAGACATTTAAGACACTGTTTGGAAGATAAAGAAAAGATCTGAGAAAAGTCACAGAGGAATAAAAAATTAAGCATGAAGCAACCACGAAGCCAGAGAAGAGCCATGAAAGTCAAATTATATATCTGGGTGAGAGAGAAGAGAACAGGAAAGTTATGAAAACTGCTTATTACTCTGCTGGAGGACAGTAAACAAGCAAAGTTTCATAAAAGGAATGAGATGGCACAGGAAAAAGCTACTGACAACAGGAAAATGGTGATCTTCCTAGTCCTTCCTAATACACATTCCAATATACATCAAACTGGCTCCCTTCAGAGCTATGAAACAGGTTCTCACCTGTGATGCACAGTATTGAAAACGCACATTAGCTATAATCCTGTTGAATTATTGAATACTACCACTTCTTGTGATTTCTATTCAGGAAGTCCAACAAGAATGATGAGAAATGTTTCCTGTCCTCTAATGATGTCTCTAGAATCTTTGCAAGTCTTCATTGTGAGAATAATAAACCAAAGTTCAGCAGGATGTTCATCTTGGTTTAGTATTTACATCTCTTCCATTCTTCTAGTACCATTCTGTTTTAAAGAATATTGGATAAGCCAATAACATAAATAAGTCATATACGATAATTTCTATCTTGTGTTTGCAAGCAACTTTATTGTTCAAGGTCATATATTTTGATGTTTTATTTAAATTTGATGACATCATTTTATTTTCTTTATATGAAAAAGAAAGGAAAGAAAAAAATAAACTGAATTTATTGTTAGATACTTGTCTAGTATCTGTCAGGTCTGTGCTTGACAAAAACCCCAGTCAGATAGGATGATAAATTACTGAATTTTATGGATCATTTCATTTAGAGCTTATCTCATTTCAATGGAATATTCGAAATAAGCTGATATGTACATCATACATGAATCATAATGAAAGCAAGACCCATGAAAGCCATTGTTACTGAACTATCCATTCACTTCCCACAGCAGCTGCACATATTTAAAATGGGCACCTTCTTTATCTTCTTTGTTAACCATAAACTCAGAACTATAGGACAGGTGTGTGTTAAGACCCAAGCGAAATACCTTGCTTCCCAGACTTAGGCATATTATTTTGTAATTTTGGATACACACAGCAAAAATGTATGTTCTTAGCATAATACAAATTGTTCCAATCCATATATTCTCTATGTTTACACAATATGCTCAAAAAAGGAATAAAAATAATTCCTTTTTTTTATCATTTTGTTTCCTTAACATTACTATGTTTGTACTAAGGAAATAAAAATGAAGAAATACATAACCTAAGGCCATGCTTCTTGACCTTAAAAATATCATGCAAGATAGGTTAGGTACAGAGAAAGTTAAGTATGCTAAGGATGCCTAAATACAAAAATAAAATATATAGAAAAGAAATGGTGCCTCGATCCTATAATTTCACCCTACCTTTTGCTTAGTGTTTATAAGGGACTGAGACAGTTTGATTATCTTTAATTCAAGGCCAGCCTGAGCTATATGGTGAGTTTGAGGAGTTTGAGGAGTTTGAGGCTACTATAGGCAACAGATTGAGACCTAGGCTCAAACAAACACATTTCTAATTTCTAATTCAGTCATGGTGTCCAATAAGTATGTTCAAGAGCCCCTCCACATGTGTAAAGCTCCTACAGGTAAACTGGGACTCTAGACAACAGCAAAAGTTAGATGCCAGAGACCATGAGAATGGCACAGAGTCAAACACTACTGTGTGTGTGAAAAACAAACTGTCCAGTGCCATAGTGACACCTTTTACTATTGTAGAAGAATATCGCCAACTGTAGTATAGAACTGGGAGGAAACAAGAGGACAAAATTACATTGAAACAATAGCCATCGTCAAACTGGAGGATACTATCTGTAAAGGGCTTGGGCTTTACCTTATTAGTAATAAATAGAATGGGAACAAAATGTACAGGAAAATATAGCAATCTAACGTAACCTTTGTGAAGTTAAGTCACAAAAGATGGAGCTCAAGTGGACATTATAACTAACCAGGGACAGATAGAGTTCTTGGATTGCTCAGGACTATGGGAAAGTTGACAGAATTTTTAGAGTCACAATATGGCATCAGAAGAGTGATATCAAGTGACACATCCTGGCTACTTTCATACCAGCTAATTGTATTAGAGTGGAAACAATTAGAGTGGATGATCTGGAGTACCTGGTGTATGAAGTCAGGATGCTACCTTTTGTTTGGTTTTACTCTAAAAATGAGCAGTTGCATGAGATCCAGCAAGCATCAATCAAAGCCTCAAAGAGAGGTGTATAGAAGACAATGAGGTTCCAAGAAAGCTCAATAATGCCAGCTTCAGCAAAGAGACACCCATGTGGACAAAGGCCAAAACTGGGAGCACTGGACTTAGCAACTACGACTCTGATAGGTCGTTTCAGTGGATGATTAGAGAAGAGTGCCAGACTGCTTCAGGCTGAGCCATGATTAAGTGGTAGAGAGAGGACAGTAACAAATTTTCCAGACATCACAAGCCCACATGACGGTGAGACTTGCCCAAGGATCTTTGCTCTACATGGAGCAGAAAAAAATATCCCTTTGTATTTAATCACTCATCAGTGAGAAAATCTACTAGGAAGTCTCGAATAGTTAGAACCATTCTCTTCAAACTGAGAGAAGGCCTTAATCACATTTTGTGCTCATTGAGAATGATAGTTATCAACCACCTTAATAAGTCTCCTGTTGAGGGACAGGATGGGGCAAGATCAATTAGGGACTGCAAGGTAAAAAATTATCCTAAATATACTTAAAGCATTATAAATAACAGAGAGACTTACAGCTCTGATTTAACTACCCTACTTTTGGCTTAGTATTTATAAGGAGTGTCCTGGAGTGGAGTTCTCAACCTTCGGGTCACAACTCCTTTGAAGGTTGAATGATCCTTTCACAGGGGTCACCTAAGATATTTACATTATGACTCATGACATTATCAAAATTACAGTTATGAAGTAGCAACTAAACTAGTTTCAGGGTTAGTGGCCACCACAACATGAGGAAGGAAGGTTGAGAATGACCACTCTAGAGATTCTCCTATGTTATCCCCTATACTTATTCAAAGAAAGTGAGTGTCAAGAAAAAGTATTAGCCAGTATACCATGAGAAGCCCTCTGCTGAGTTGTTGGTAGGGGTTATTCAAGAGACTCCCCAAACAGGCAGGCTATTGCTATTGCCCTTGTTTATCCTGCAGAGGAGAAAGGTAAGTTCATATGTCTAATGAAATCATGAACTTCAGACACAGGGCCCAAAGGTCCCTGAGCTGTAGCTGTCCTGAAAACCTTATCCCTAAGGAATAGTTTTCAAGGTACCAGAGGCATCATGCAATTTCCCAAAGGATGGAAGCAAACAACTGCTGTACCAGCTATGATGCCTATGGACTACAACAAACACCCACCATGATACAATAACCCTATGAAGGTGCAGTAGTGGCATGCACACCTTTGGAAAACCATCAGCTCTCTAATTGGAGTAAGACCTTCTGAACAAGAGGGAAATCATGCCTGGTCCTGAAAACCTAGCCAACTACCCAGAGCCAATGACTTCATGGATATTTTATTTTATTTTATTTACATTCCAGCTGTTGCCCCCCTTCAAGTCTCTTCTCCCACAGTTCTTCATCCCAATCTTCCTCTCCCTTGCCTCTGAGAGGGTGCTCCTCTCTTACTCTCCACCAGGCCTCCCCCTTTCCTGGGTCCTCAAGTCTCTCAAGGATTAGGCACATCTTCTTTCACTGAGGCCAGACTAGGCAGTCACCTACTATGCATGTGCTAGGGTGGTCTTGGACTAGCCCATGTGTGCTGCATGGTTTGTGTCTCAGTCTCTGGGAGCTCTGGGGTCCAGATTAGTTGACACTTCCTATGGAGTTGCCCTTCCCTTCAGCTTCTTCAATCCTTCCCATAATTCAACCATAGGAGACGAGACCATGACGTCAGTCCAATGGTTGGGTGTTAAGTATCTGCGTCTGTCTCAACTGCTGGTAGGGCCTCTCATTTGATAGCCATGCAAGGCAGTCCAATTACAGGCTCAACATGGGATCCATCTCATGGGGAAGCACCAAGGCCAGACCCTGTTATTAATGCAATGATGTGCTTACAGATAGGGATTCATGGATCTCGGAGGAGAACTTACAGCACTAAATTGTTAAAACATCATAAACTTAAGTAAATTCTAAACATCAGGTCTTGTACCCACAGATAAACATAGTTTTCTCCTGGCACCAAGTAACTTTAACCTTCTCTCAGGAATAGTTAGTGACCATTACAGAAAACTACAACCAATCAAAATTCATAGTTCTAGAGCCAAGATCCAACAGATACATCTATGAAACAAGATCTACATCTAATAACATTGCAAAAAAGAAAGAGTGCAAAAAGATTGTAAATGCCAGAGAATGAGAGATTTGCCATGAAGGTGTATCTTTTAGTAATATAAGAAACTATACCCATAACATCTCACTAACATAACTGCCTAAACAAGAGCTGAACACGGACAACAAGGTGAGACTTGTCAAAGTGGACAGCGTTGGGGCAGTGTTTCACAGGACCTTAACTCTATACAAAGAACTTCAGGCAACTGAGAGATGCAGAGAGAAGGAAAAATACTCTTCCTTGGGGAATGACACACCAATTGATTACCCAATACCAAATGGTTGACCTTAAAAACATACATGCCAGTAACATAATACAGATTATATAGGTTGTATTTGGGAATATATGTGTATACAGACATAAATATATACATATAACAACAATAAGTGAAAAGGGAGGCCATGAATTTGAATGAGAAGGTGAGGCAAATGGGGGTGTTTGGCAGGCAGATCAGGGAGAGGGAAATGATTAATCATAATCTCAAAATTATTTTAAAGCACTGAGCTCCTTTTGCTGTAGAGGCCTTCTTTTCAAGTCAAAAAGGGGGGTTATTTTCATAAATCAGCTTATTTATTTTTATACATTTATAGTACCCCTATTAAAATATAATTGTCCCTTTCCTTTCTTTGGCATATTTACTGTGGTGTGTGTGTATTAAGAATCAGTATGTGTGTTTCTTAATCATCAGATATACATGCAGGTGAATTTGGTCTCATGAACTCAGTAGGAATAGATAAGCATCTGGTTCTCTTGAAATGAGAATGTGCCCTCATAGATCTCAAATCTGTTATTACTTATAGGATTCTCCCTGTAATGATAAGCCATTGAAAGGGATTTTAAGAGAGTCCTCACCAGGAGAATCAAGAGGAAGCTATACTTCTAATCAGACTTCCCACACAACTTGTCCTTGGCCCTTTCCTGTCTGTAAGCCTGATGCCAGCCTTCTGTGACACTGATAGACGGCCTCATCCCAATGCAACTCTTATCCAGACTTCTGTGGACAGACCTAGTCAGTCACCTGTGGCAGAGAGGAATCAGAAAGAGTGAAGGGGTGCTTGAAGCTTTGCTCAGGCAAATCTATTACTGCTTTAGCCAAATGAGCTGTCTTTTTTCCTTTTAAGTGACTTGGGCAGCATTCATGTCAAGCAGGGAAAATTCAGTCCCAAAGGAGAACCAAGTGTCAATTCAAAAACAAAACCAAACCTCAACCACAAAATAAAATAAGAAGAACCCACCATAACATAGCCTGTCTTAACTGTAGTTACAACTGATGTTTGGCTTTCCTTTATGCCTTTACCACACTGATAGCACTTATAGCTAGTACAATAAATTGGAACTGAGTAAAATAGTGTTTTGACCCTCCTTTCTTCCCCCTGAATGTCCTAGTTTCATCAAGTCCTAACCTGCTTTCTAAAACTCCTTGTTTGAGGAAGAGCCAGAAGTACTTTCCATCTCTTAAAATTCACTTACTAGTGCTAGATGAGATATATTTTATAATGCACTATATGTACATATAATTTTAATTAAAAAACAGATACAAGTCCTTCAGTACTAATTATGACCAATAATATAGTTTACTGAGATATTTATCTTTCATCCTTGATTAAAAAAATTATTCTTGCACAGGTTCACAACATCTGCAGTCACAGAAAGGAGTAATGTCATCTGAGTCTCGGTACTGAAGTCACTGGTGTTATCATTAACAAGAACTCAGCAACTGCTTAAGTGAGACAGATCCTGTGATAGGCAGAGAACATTTAGGAGCTCCCACTAAGACAGCAGCAGAGGGGTTTAGAACTTGAACTTGAAACAAACTGGAATAGGTGATCCTGGATGTGTGTCTCACTAAAATTGCTTACTCACTCTGAATCTCTGTTTTCATGCTCATCAAACTATAATAATGAGAAATTCATATTCATAGGACTTTTGCAATTAAAA
The DNA here is from genome assembly GCA_019843855.1 of Hylomyscus alleni. Classification (NCBI taxonomy): domain Eukaryota; kingdom Metazoa; phylum Chordata; class Mammalia; order Rodentia; family Muridae; genus Hylomyscus; species Hylomyscus alleni. The sequence continues at coordinate 14,639 of JADRCC010441267.1, forward strand.
AGATTATTATACAGTACATACCATAAATCATAAAATATATCTTATTTAGCACTACTAAGTAGATTTTAAGAGATGAAAAATATTTCTGACTCCTCTACAAACAGAAGATTTAGAAACCTCAAGCCATCTCAGTGGTTATCAAATTCTTAAAAGTATACATGCTATCAGTAAAATGAATATTAAAACTACTTTTAAAAATATATCTGTTAAATGTCAGATGATTGTCACACTGGCCATCATCATACAAACAAACAACAACAAGATACTGACAAGGATGTGGTTAAAGGGAAACTTATTCACATTTTGTGGGAGTATAAACTTATAAAGCCACTTTGGAAATCAGTCTGGAAGATTTAAAAAAAAAAAATACATCTGGAACCATCCAGACCATTCCTAGGCATATACTCAAAAGGCTGTATCTACAGAGATGCCAGCATATCTTTGTCCTTTGTCATTCCATCCACAAGAGCTAGGAAATCAAATCAATGGAGTTGTCCATCTAATGATGAAAGAATAATGGAAATGGAGTACATTTATTTATATGATGTCAAATACTTGATAATAAAGACAAAATGAAATCTGTAAGAAAATAGAAAGAACAGGAAATGCTATAGTGAGTGGGGCCACCTAGTCCCCAAAAGACAAACACTGCATGTTATATAGCATATGTGAGTGTGAGGTTCAAAACCTGTATTTCGTGTTCTTACCTGGAATTCATGTAGAAATCAGGAAAATAGTAGTGGGCCTGGTTGGTGAATATAGGCATGGATAGTCGGTCAGAGGTGATATGAAGTAGGTCAGAGGTGATATGAAGTAGGTCAGAGGTGATGATGAAAAGGGAAGGAAAGGCATTGGAGAGTGGAGTGATAGAGATGGGAAGAGGCAAGAAGATTAACCGAGATGAAGTATGAACACAGAAGATGCATGAGAACCAGTTACCTTGCAACTCAAGTTAAAACTAAACTATAATAGAAGAGAATAGCAAAGCACATAGGACATGAAAAGGAAAACAAAAACCAAAACCGAGACCTGAAGTCGTTAGGAGGAATGCAGGCAAGACTGTGGGGAAAATGAATGTAAGAGTGGGTGAAGCAAAACTAGAACAATAAGAAGTCTTATGAAACCTCCACTAATTTGTACTCTAATTAAATCATATTTTACAAGAGTATTAGCAGAGATGCCCTGTGTGGACAAATAATGATGTTCCCAGAAGACATGGGTTATTAAATGAAAATCTCAGTGTAATGCAAAGGTTGCCTCTCTTTAACTTATTCATAGAGAGGATGCAGAGACACACTAAACAATACAGGCTACTGTCACTGCTCTTGGTGACCCATCCTAACTAGATGGTAAGATCCTCTCACTGAAGACATCTCACACTTTATTGGAGAACATAGAGAAAACAATCTTGAATTGACCAAGAAACTAACACACACTTTCTCTGTGTCTCTCTGTCTCTCTCTCATGTATGTGTGAGAGACAGAGACAGAGAGACAGACACACAGACACAGACTCTCTGACAGAGAGTCAGAGTTTCCTAGCCTTTTTAATGTTGGAAGATGCTATGCAGGTTGGTGAGGTTAATAAAACACAAATGGTCTTAGCTAGCATTGAACCTTGCATGATGGTACAATAATTACCTACCATACACAATGGGCCTTCTGGTGCCTTAGTGGCAACACTGTTTATGATGGTATCCAACAACCCTTTTGATTGGAATTGCTGCCTGCTCTGCAGGAAGCAGTTCATGTCTAGTATTTTAATTATGGTCAAAACCAATGAATGGGATGTCTTCATCAAATCTCTCCCCTGAGGGCTCAGGGGCTATACTGAAGAGAAAAAAAGAAAGACTGTAAGGCCCAAAAGGAATGAATAATTCCAAGGAAACAGTGTCTTACAGACCCAACAGGACTAATATACGTGTATATTCACAGAGACTGTGACAGCACAGATCTAGCCTGCTGCACAGGCTCAAACCAGACAGTCCTCAAGGTGGGAGGGAGAAGTAAACATGGGCTCCCTATTATACAAAGAGCTCTCTGCAGTTGACAACTACTTATAAAGAAAAAAATGGAGTCCATCTCCAATTGAGTTCCATTGGGTGTGTTGACCACACTTAAGGGTAGTCCCCAAGTCTGTGAGTTGATATATCCAACAAAAAACAAACTCAACAGTATATTTGGAGACTTTTTGTCTTATTTGCTTTATTTGGGCTGTGTGTGTGTGTGTGTGTGTGTGTGTGTGTGTGTGTGTGTGTGTGACAGAGAGAGAGAGAGAGTCATCTTTTGCTTATAAATTATATTTCATGATTTTTATGAAACAGTTCAGGGTTTTTATGATTGTGCGTGTGTTTTGTGTGCTTTTTCTTTGTCAATTTTTTATTCTGGTTTATTAATTGCTTGTTTGTGTGCTTTCTAAAGAAAGGGAGAAAGGATGTGGTTTTGGCAGGCAAGGAGGTGAGAAGTACTTGGGAGAAATTGAAGAAGGGAAAAACTAAGATCAGAATATATTAGATAAAATAAATTGTAAAACTAATTGTTTAGCGAAGCCATAGGCCCCAAGAGAAAACTCAATGATGCTCTTTTGTTAAACTGCCATTTTGTCAAACTCACTTCTAAATATATGTGTTTATGTCCATTAGACTTGTGCTCTTCCAACCCTTTGTCAGAGAAGGTTCATAATACAGAAGACAATAGTTAATGCATAGACATATAACTGGATAAAATGCTGAGAATAAGCAACTGTGAGTGCTTATGCATGAATGGAGCTTCCACCAAATGTATCATCACAGCATGGATGACCATGGAAAGGCACATGGAGAGAGTGTAAGAGCCAGACATGGGAAAGCGTTTTATTAAGTTTGGTCTGAACATGGCATGGCTTTGCATACATGAACTTACAACACCATGTTCTTGCACATGGGACTTCCATAAGATCCAGAGAGAGACAATTCAAAGACAGAATGAGAAAGGGCAAATACCCCAAACCTGGCTTAGTAGATGCTGGCAGGTGATGGTTGATGGGGAAAGAGAGAACAGGCACAGTGGATGACCTCACATACATGTGCTGTGGCCAGCACTAGCTGGACAGAGTGGATTATTTCAAAGGAAAACAAAATGAAAGTCATGATGTTGAGAGGGAAATAAGGGTCACGGAGGAGATGAAAAGACACATGCAGGGCATGGAGGACAGATGTACTGTGGCATACTATGTGCATGAGTTTTCAAAAAATATTAAAAACACATGTTTAGCTGTAATACTACAACTATAAAATAATTTATTTATAAAACTGAACGGAAACATATTTGTAAAATAGGTACAATTAGAATATTTGTGTATTTATTAAAATGAATCTTCCAAGGTTTCTACCATGACACTTCAATTGGATAAGAAATTGGAAGTGGCAATATTAGCTTTAAATTTACCTGACTGACTTCTAATGAGTTATTTTCATTCCATTGGATTTACTAGGCAAGACCTAAAAACAAAAGATAGAAGGTAACAATAGTCCTACCTGTCTAAACTACTGTACGGACAGGAGTAGAACTGGCAGAGTTATGAGTGAGAGACAGAAAATGAGAGCCAGACACTTGGCAAAGAAATTGGCCAAGAGGATGAACAAAAAATTGACATAGGAAGGAGAGGTCAGACAGAAGCACAATAATAACTTTGTTTGAGTGCTCATCCTCTTTCAAGCAACATTCTAAGACTTCACTAATCTAATTTATTTAATCCTAACAAACCAAATTAGTAGAGAATTTGTCTGGTTGTTATTAATTTAGATACAGATAAACTAAGAAGTTACTTAATGCTATGAAGTATACCAGTAAGAGGCAGAAAAGAATTGCATTCAAATAATCTGGGAAAGCCTGTGATACTATAATTTGTATCTGTCAAGTATAAACTGGTGTGAGTATTTTGATTGATAATTTTTAAACAGACATTGCCAATATTTAAATGTCATATTGGAGTTTTTGATTGGTGACGTATTTATTCAATCCAATACTTTTTAAAGATTTTTTTGTTTATTTACTTATTTTATGTATATGAGTTCATGTCTTCAGGCCAGAAGTAGGCATCAGATTTCATTGTACTTCATGGGAAACACTGTGTGGTTACTGGAAATTGAACTCAGGACCTCTGGAAGGGCACCCCATGAGTGCCCTTAACTGCTGAGCCATCTATCCAGCTCTGATTTAATACAATATTAATACTAGGTTAATATGGATATGGTCAGTGGTTGCATGTTAAAATATTGCATTAATATTGTAAGCTATATGAAGGCCACAACATTTCATAGCTATGATACTTACACGTGAATAGACTTCTGAAGTCAGAGAGCAGGAGAAGTAAGGAAAATTACACATTGTCCTTCACTGACTCAAATTAGCTAAATTTGACAACAGACTTAATTCTGGTGGACATGTTGAGCTTTCTCCTGGAATATTATGAAAGGAGCATTTATTTACTCTTGTACCCAGGCCATTTCTCTCCAAACCTCTCGGGTCTGACCTCGTAAGAACCTTGTGAAGACCAACAGATGGGATAAGCTTTAGTAAACCAAACAGAAACTGTATTATTTTGTAGTGGCATTTCAAATTAATCCCTGTGTATTAATTAGTATAATGCTTTTCTATAAAGAACCCTCTAAAACTGTAATGTACTTGAATTATGATCATCAAACCAGACTAAAATCTATTAAGACAAAAAAGGGAAGAAAAGTATGATTAATTAAGTTAAACAAGCTAGTGAATATAAGGATTACAAATAAGTCTGGTCATAGCCCATATCCTTATTAATGACCCGAGAAAAGCCCATAACATGTTAATTAAATCAATAAATGCAACTAAACTGGTATGGCATTTCCAAAGGTTAAGCTAGGACAAGAGTTAAAAAGATGCATCCTCACCTTAAGGAAAATATTTTTAATAAGTGAAGGTAGTGTCACAAGCTCTCACCCAAAGCACCATCAATTATCATTGAACGGAGATGCTCTTTAAAGAAAGGTCAGACTCCACATAACAGATCACTTGAGGATAGATGCATGGCCTTGGATTTAAGAAAGCCTTCATCATTTATCTTTTCATTTAGTGTAAAAATAAAATAAGAAAACTATCCTGGATTTTTTTTTTTTGGATGGGGGTGAATATGTGAATAAATGGGAAAAAAAGATTTTCACCTTTATTATTTATACTCTTTTTGGCCTTTCCGACTTAATGAACCAGAAACTCTCTGTTTGACAGTAATAACATAACTATATCCCTGGGAACTGGCTTTATATAGCTGCTGTTTATTCCTTTACCTATCAGGTCATTTGTTTGGGGTTATATGTTTCTCTTGTAATGGTTGATAATAATAAATTCTTACATTCCATTCCCCAAAGAACTCTGAAAGAAATGACTATTAATTGATTCATTCAGAGCAATACCAGGCAATAAGGGATTGGAAAAAAATCAAAAGACTATGCTAAGAAGTGTTCCTTTTGTTGCAGTCCATTACCAATTGGGTGTAGTAGCACACACATGTAATTTCAGAACTTGAAGTTAGAGTATTGACACAAGATTGAGAGCAGCCTTGGTTCAATGATACATATCATGTCAACCTATGCTAATAGAGTAAGGTCCTGTCTCCAGAATCCAAATATATAAAGATGATAGATAGGTAGATAGATAGATAGATAGATAGATAGATAGATAGATAGATAGACAGACAGACAGACAGACAGACAGGCAGGCAGGCAGATAGATAGATAATTACATCTTTAATAAAATTCTGGTTTTACAAAATCACTTTCAAGAATGTAGTATGAGAATTTTATCAAGACTTAAAAATGGGTCTGTGCTTCTGTTTTGTTTATGTTTTTGTTTTTGTTTTTTTTCCTTTGGTTTTTTGAGACAGGGTTTCTCTGTATATCCCTGACTGTCCTGGAACTCACTCTGTAGACCAGGCTGGCCTCAAACTCAGAAATCTGCCTGCCTCTGCCTCCCAAGTGCTGGGATTAAAGGTGGGCCCCACCACTGTCCTGTTGGGGAAGCACAGGCTTCTGAACAGTTATTGTTCTTTACAGCAAGCAGGAGAGATGTTGCTTATAAGCAATTGGAAGCAAATTAGATGAAAAGCATACTAAATATTCAGTGATTATGCCTAAAGTTATAGGGGTGGAGAACATGAAAAAAAAACCACTATACCAAAAAGCAGCTATATAATAATACATTCCCTTTTGCCTCTTTCATAAAAGATCTCATTATGTACCCTTGACTCATGTGTACATAATCAAGATTCCCCTTGATTTTGTGATCCTTCTTCAGTACTTGAGTGCTTGGATGGCAGGCATGTATCACTATGCCCCATTTAAAATTCAATTATCAGCATTTCTAAGCATATAGATAATTTCTAAATCTATATATATATATAAGTACATATAATTTATATGGTTTCCAAACACACATAAATACATTATTTCAACTAAGAAAATGAAGGATAAAATTGTTATCAGTATCTTACAATTTTTATTTCTGTGGATTAGTAGTATTAATATGGGAAGATAAGCAGTCATTCAAATTAAAATGAACACATTTCAACATTTCATCCTTGCCATACCAACAAATAAGCCTGTTAACTTCCTCTGGATAATGCTAGCAGTCAGATATTTTGAGATGGATGAGTTTCTTATTTGGCACCCTTAAATGATGCTTGTAGTGTTTTTGTTCGTTCAGTGTTCTTGTGAGAATCAAACTCAAGGCCTCATGTACACTGGGCACTTGTCCTACCCTGAGCTGCAGCCTCAGCTCTGTGAGCAGTCCTTTCACCACTCAGCAGGTAACCTCCACATACTGCAACCTCTGGAAATGTCCTACATGCAAGGACATGGTTTATTTTTAACATTACCAGTCATTACTAAAACAAGACTGAAAGAGGAAAACCATAAGGATTTGTGTGAGCTAACTTCCTATGGCTATGACTTATCTACCTGGCAGAACAATTGACAAGAACTACGCATTCAATCTTACAGCCTAAGCACCTTCAGTCCTTGGTGCTGTGGACCCATTACTCTGGGCCTGATGAAAGGCTGCATATCCTGGTTGTGGGGGTTGGACAAAGAAGCTATTCATGTTAGCATTAAAGAAGCAAGTGGAGACAATGCCTGTTCTGGAAACTTCATCCTTTCTCTCCTTTTAGTTCATCTATTCCCATTCTAAGGATGATGGTGCCCACATTCCAGTGATGTCTTCAGTCCTGGATTACTCTCCTATAGAAACACTTTGAAGACACACCAAGCAGTTTCCCACGTGCTTCTCCATGCACTCATGTGGCCAGTCAAAATGTAACATTAAAGGAATCAACTAAAAATAATTAAGACTAAAACTAAGTGATTGGAGTAAGGTTACCCAATATAAATCCAACAAGTAAAAATCAATAGTTGGTCTATACATTAGAAATGAACACACTAAGTAAGGAAACAGTTTAATCTACAATCATATAGTAATCAAGTTCATAAAGATAATTTTACAGATGTATAAGATATATGCACTGAAAACTACAAAATGCTGTTGAAAACATCAAAGATGCAAATTAACAAGGGGTCCATATTTATGGATCAAAAGACTTAACATTAAGATGACATTGTTTCCCTGATTGATCATGGGATTCAAAGCATTCTTTATCAAAATCTCAAATGCTTTTTTGAGCAGAAATTAACAGACAAATCCAAAACCATATGTTAATTTGAGAGACCCAAAATAGTCAAAACAACCCTTGAAAATAATGAAGTTGGAATCACAATACTTCATAGTTAAAGAAATCAGATAAAGCTGACTCTAAAGAGGCTCTGTCAGTGCTCTCAGCCAACCACTGGACTGAACACAGGGTCCCCAATAGAGGAGCTAGAGAAAGGACTCAAGTAGCTGAAGGGGTTTTCAGCCCCATAGGAAGAACAACAATATGAACCAACTAGTACCCAAAGATCTCCCAGGGACTAAACCACTAACCAAAGAGTACACATGAAGCGACACATGGTCCAGCCACATATGTAGCAGATGAAGGCCTTGTTGGACATCAGTGGCATGAGAGGCCCTTGGTCCTGTGAAAGCTTGATGCCCAGTGTAGGGGAATGGCATGATAGGGAAGCAGGATTGGGTGGGTTGGTATGCAGGGAGAGGGAGGATGGGACAGGTGGTTTTGGAGGGGAAACAAGAAAATGGGATAACATTTGAAATGTAAATAAAGAAAATATTTATTAAAAATTTTAAAAAAGAAATCAAAAGAATTGTGATACTTGTATAAGAATAAACAGAAGTATAGAACAAAAGATAACTAGAAATGGAAATCACCTTGTCAATTCATTTTTGACAAGGGTACCATTGATATTCACGTGCATTAGTTCTTCCATCCACAGGCTCATCGATGTGGGAATGAATGAATATTCACATGGAAAAAAATGAAATTGATTTTACACTCCTAACTATTCATTACAATAAACTAAAAAGAGATACAGTTATAAATATAAGTGGCAAACCTTGGGAAGTAATGTAATTTCCTCAGATTAGATAAAATATTCTTACTGAATACATAAAAGAAATGGCAAAACCCCAAAGTATAAATTGTACTTTTTCAAAATAAAAGAAATGACTGAAAACATTCTCACTAAAACTGTAAAGCAATCAAGAAAATATTCTATTCTTATTTATTATAAGGGTCTTCTGATCTGTAGATTCTAATGACAAAATATTCTACTGTCTCAGTAATAAAAAGAAACTCAATTTAAAACTGAGCAAAGATATGCAGAGCAGTGTCTGCAAAGGTAGAAATAGCCAGTAAGTACATGAAAAGATGTTCAACATAATTAGCCATCAGGGAATGCAAATCAAACCACAAAGACATTCTACCTCAGTGGAAGCAGTCAGGAGAGAGAGAGAGAGAGAGAGAGAGAGAGACAGAGAGACAGAGAGACAGAGAGACAGAGACAGACAGAGACAGAGACAGAGACAGAGACACAGACAGACAGAGACAGAGACACAGACAGAGAGAGAATAGATAGTAACAAGTGCTTTAAAAGTTACAGAAAAACTAGAACACTTACAAACAGCTGATTGGAATGGGGAAAGGTCCAGTCACTTTGGAAAACAGGCAAAACTTGAGAAAGTCAAATATTGAGTTATCCCATGACCTAGTAATTCCACTGTGAGAGTTACCCAAGGGAAATGAAAATGTATATATATCAAGAATGCAAACATAAATATTCAGCACAGGCTTACTCACACCGCCAAAGAATAGAAACACCCAAATGTTCCTCACATGAGGAATGAATAGAGAAAATGTGGTAAATTCATAGAGTGGAATTTTAAGAAAAGTGAATGATGTACTGATTCATGTTGCAAGTGGGTGAACTTTGAAAACAAAGGGCAAATGGGAGGCACAAGAACACACATATTGTACTTGATGTAAACTGGCCAAAACGAGGGGAGTCCATACAGAAAGTAAATTAACACTTGCCTAGGTGTGTACACAGGGCTCTTGGAGGAGGATGGAGTTTCTTCCTCAGACTGTGAAAATATTCTGAAAGTAATTGTGTTGGCAAACGATGTACAGTAGTCTAGGCACACTAAAAAATATTTGATTGTATGCATTAATTGGGTGAAAAGCATAATGTGTTTGTAACTGTCTTTCATAGCATCCATTCCTTCTAATAGACAAATAGAACTGTTGGATTTTAAAGTAAGTTATTCTATTAAAATACTTTAATCTTGGCTTTGTCAATAAAATGTCAGAATCTTTATCATTCTTTGTACTATATCCAGAGAGGTGAAAAGAATCTCATCAAGTGTGCAAATGCACACACATTCATATACATGAGGTGATAATAGACATGGTATAAATATACATACAGATATAAATAGAAATACGCAGCACACACTAATGTCCATCACAATACTCTTAGTGATGACAAGTTATAAAATGGTGCAATGTTTTAATATTTCAATAATGCAAAGCTGAAAGTATTTTGTACTTGCCATGAAAACTATCAAGTAAACATGTGTTCATATCTATGAAGTGGAAATATCTTCTTAGCTTGGCATATAGGTACGTTATAGAGCACTTGCTTATCAAGCTAGACCTTGAGCCAATCCCTAGCAAGGAGAATGTCTCATTAATTTCAAAGAGTTCATATTTAAGTGTATATATGTAGAGAATTATATAAAATATACTACCTATAGCAAATACCCTTAAGATACATATATATTCATTTATAATATATGGATATATTACATATGAATAATATATACATACATAAAAATGTTTATTTTTATATATAGGCCAATAATATAACATGTAACATAGATATAATAAGATGTTGTGTAGCAATTTAATCCCAGATAAAACATTCCTTCTGGCAAGGAAGTTTGTTGAAAGTACCTGAAAATAACCAGATGTACTAGACTCTCCAACTCCAAGCATACAGAAGTTGTAAGGACTGCCAAGAGGCACTGCCAGGTAAGTCAAGCTATACAGAAGTCTCTTAGACAAGCCTGGAGACAAAGAGACCAGCCTAGTTGCATAGAAAAACAAACAAAACAAAAGCAACAACAAGCAAAAACACTCTAAAACAGTGAGGGTTTCCTGAAAGTTTTATAGTGCACTCCAGGTTTCCAGTTTTCATAAGCTATCACCCATGCTAGGCAGGGTTTAGAGATAGACCTGCTATCACTCAGTCGTCTCTGCACCTGGATGTAACCTGTGTACATATTCCTGTAAGTAATGCAATAAAGTTCATTGATTCACTAAGTTAAACGTTGGTGACATCCTTTCCTTGGTTCCATATCTGGGATGATTTGACATTTGTTTACCTCTCATAAGGTAAAATGATATAAAATGTAATTGTCCTAAGCAGAGCCCAAGAGAACCAACAATCACTTTGAGAGCAGTGATTAAACACCAGGCTATGAATAGAAGGCATGCAACTGAGGCTGAGCAGCCCAAGGACAGAGCAGCCATGAGAGGAATCATAATATGGCTACCTTCTTCATAAAATATGGGATAGTATAAATTTTTGCTATGTCCTCTAACATGTATGCTGAAACATGGAGATAAAATTAGTTCCCTAAAAGGAAAGTCTTGATGGAGATTCTGTAAAGAAATACAGATAAGGCTGTATTCCTCCATGAGTTATAGGGTAGAATGCCTATTAAATGCATAGAATTTGATACATTAATATAAAGAAACCCAGTGGATCCCAACCTGTGAGTCACAACCTCTTTGGCAAACCTCTATCTCCAAAACTATTTACATTATACTTCATGAAAGTAGCAAAATCACCAGTATGAAGTAGCCACAAAAAAATAATTTTATGGCTGGATATAACCACAATACAAAGAAGTGTATTAAAAAGTCACAGCATTAGGAAGGTTGAGAAACACTGCTCTAGCGAGTAGATGATATGTGAGAAGACACCGGGATTCAGTGCCACATTAGAGTTACTGGACAATAGTCAAACTTCTATGTCACTCCCTTCAAGGCTTGGGGAATATTTTGGAAGAGAGTTCGAGAGCCATGTAGACAGTTTTGTGCATTCATTTTCACTAGATAAAACATTTCATCTTGGAAGGAAACTCTTCAGACATGGGACATTCATAGGAGAGGTGAGACAGTCTGTTCTATGGAGAAGATTCTTAAGTATAGGAATTAAACACTATAAAAGTTTCATGAAGAGCAGAGTGGCTAGGGTTCCTTCCGGTCTCTCTGGGCTGGTGTCCTGAGCCGACCTTGGGTGCAAGCTCTGCAGCCAGTCCCACAACACCCAGAGGAAGCTCCACTCCCAGGTGCTCTGACACTCTCAGAATCAGAGGCGAGGAGGACCCAACATCTGTCCCAACACTGGGACCTACAGGACCAGGCACACAGGAAGTCCATCAACAGAGTGGCTCTGGTTCCTTCTGGTCTCTCTGGGCTGGTGTCCTGAGTGGACCTTGGGCACAAGCTCTGTAGCCAGTCCCACAACACCCAGAGGAAGCTGCTGCACTCCCAGGTGCTCTAACAAGCCCAGAGTCACAGGATCACAGAATCACAGGATCACAGAGACAGCCTGACTCTGAGGAGTTCTGATACAACCAGGATCACAGGAAGGACTAACTCCAGTCAGATTTAGCAAGGGCAGATAGCACTAGAGATAACCAGATGGCAGAAGGAAAGCATAAGAAAATAAACAACACAAACCAAGGTTACTTGGCATCATCAGAACCCAATTCTCCCACCATAGCAAGTCCTGGACACACCATCACACAGGAAAAGCTAGATTCAGATCTAAAATCATCACGAAAAGCTATTACTTTGATGCTAGTTCTGTGTTCTTAGTGACTTATTTGCAATGTGGAGATAGAATAGTAACTCAGTGTAAGAGTGTGAAATACCCTGTAGAAAGAAGCCTTTTTTGATAATTCATACTATCAACACACACATACACACACACACACACACACACACACACACACACCACCACCACCACTACCACCACCACAAACAACAGCAACAATTCCAACATAAACTCGCATATATGTGCCAATGTACAGAAGGAGAGAACAGGTTTGAGGAGAGTAAAACGTAGTTGTACTACAGCATGCTATGTCCCATGAGCTATACTAATATAAAATCACTGTACACAGCATGACATAGGATGAACTGACTTCTCTATGCAGAAGATTCAAAGGGAAGGCTAGACTTTGGTTAAGGCAATATTGGGGGGGGGGCGGTTCTAGAAATAGCTCAGGCAGAGAAGATAGCATCCATAGTAAGGACCCTCATAGCTTAGGCACTATAGTGCATGTGTGTGTGTGCGTGCATGCGTGTGTGTGCGTGTGTGCGTGCATGCATGTGTGTGCATGTGCGTGTGCGTGTGTATGTGTGTGTGTGTGTGTGTGTGT
>JADRCC010441342.1:0-20255 GCA_019843855.1 Hylomyscus alleni
TTTTTTTTTCTAATTTCAGATCAAATTACTTTCTGTGGGACGGGGAAGAGACAGTGAAGTCGTGGTATCTGCACAGTAGGACGCTTGCCTGGCATATATGAGACCCTGGTTTTCATCGCCGGCTTCAGTCCCTGCACTAGGGGAAACTCGCTAAGATCACTACATCATTGAGCCTTATTTGGTCAGAGGATCGTCAGAGGCAGAGCGGAAAGCTGGGAGGGATTTGGTAAACACGTGGAACACAGTGCAGGACTTGGTAAGGTGAGGCTGTGGTAGGTACTCACCACGTCAGGGTGAGAAGCCAGTGAATGGTGACGCTTCTCAGAGAATGAATTTCTTAGATATATACGAAGAAGAATGTTAAAGAGAGCTTCCTGATTGGAAGGCTGAGGTAGGGGGAGAAGCAAAAGGCGGAGGAAGTCATCCATAGGATAGGAGCAGGGGATGGGTGGGCAAACCTGATCTTGAACACTCCAAACAGGCCTGATGGCTCACAAGACCAAGATTCAAGGTGGCACTGGGCAGGGAATAAGGATACAGTGTGATCCCAACCCTGCTGAGAATCCTGGCCTAGACAAATTCATCCAAACAGGTCCTGAGATCAAGTTCATTTGAGTCACTGGGCGGGCTCCCTCCAGACCTGTAACAAGGGACTCTTTAAGTTGGCCCCAAGCACTTGACAAGTACTATTTTTAATTCTTACAAACACATTCTATTATTATCTTTCTTTGTACAGACACAGCCACCAAGGCACAAAGTAGCTAAGGACCAGCCCCAAGGTCCCACAGCCAGGAGTAATTGTAACTTGGAGTTGGCTACTGAGTCCCCTGGGGCCTGAGCTTACAGATGGCTCTTGGGTCTGGAGGGAAACAGCCCCCCCCCAGGGGATTTGCACTCTTTTCACAAGCACCTCAGATGATTCCGATGGTTGGAGGAGATGGACAGGGTACCCTGGCCCTGGCTGTGCCTTGGTGGATGCCAGACAGGTTCCAGTTTCCTTATTCCACAACTCACTTCCATTTACACAGCACCACAAAACTGTTTCTAAAGTCTTTTGTTTCTATTCTTTTTTCAAAAAAATTTTTGAATTATTTATTTTATTTATATGAGTACACTATCATTGTTTTCAGACACACCAGAAGAGGGCACCAGATCCCATTACAGATGGTTGTGAGACACCATGTGGTTGCTGGGAATTGAACTCAGGACCTCTGGAAGAGCAGTTAGTGTTCTTCTTCTTCTTCTTCTTTTTTCTTTTTCTTTTCTTTTTTTTTTTTCGAGATGGGGTTTCTCTGTGTAACCCTGGCTGTCCTGGAACTCACTCTGTAGACCAGGCTGGCCTCGAACTCAGAAATCCACCTGCCTCTGCCTTCCAAGTGCTGGGATTAAAGGCACGCACTACCATTGCCCGGCAAGCCTTGTGTTTTATTTATGAAAAATATATTTAATCCTGGCAGAGGCAGGCAGATCTCTGAGTTTGAGGACAACATGATCTGAAGAGCAAGACCCAAGCAGCTGAATTACACAGAGAATCCTTGTGGTGGTAGGAGAGGGGTGGAGAAAGAAAGAAAGGGGGAGGGGAGAGGGAAGGTGGGGAGGAAAGGAAAAAGAAAAACGTCTATTGAGCAATTATTATGTTTCAGGCAGTGTTATAGGGTTTGGACATCAGGGACAATTTAAGTGAAAATGTGCATCCTAGCAAAGAAACAGCATGCATTTGATGTCAAAACCAAGTGGTAGAGGTCTCTCCATCATGAACAGAAAAGAGGAAAAATTCTGTTAATAAAATATTGGATTTTGTTTGGTGTAGTGGTACACACCTTTAATCCTTGTATTCAGGAAGCAGACACAGATGGATCTTTATCAGTTCAAGGCCAGCCTAGTCTTCTTAACAGATTCCAGGCCAGCCAAGGCTACTTGGTGAGATCTTGTCTCAAAAACAAAACAAAATGATGATGATGATGGTGATGAGTGAGTGAGTGAGTGAGTGAGTTCCAGGACAGCCAGGACTACACAGAGAACCCTGTCTCGAAAAAACAAAACAAAACAAAACAAACCACAAGGCTCATTTGTAGGAGGTAGAACCTGTGCCCTCCTCCCACCCCCATCTTCCCTCTCCTCTTGGTTAGTTCACACCTGTCTCCTCCCACACCCCCAATTGCTGCAGGGACTTCTGGTCCTATAGGCGATGGGGCAGGGCCAGGCAGAGGAGAGGAATGGGACTTTGCCTCTAGGACTGGGGAGAGCCCTCTGAAGAACACCTTCTGTAAGGAAGCTGACACACTCCAGGAAAGCTGCTAGGCAGTCCCGGGCTATGGAGGGAATTTTGGAGTCTGCAGCCAGGCTGGAGGGGAGCACAACCATGCAGACCCACCCTCCCATTCCTTACTCACTCCTGTCAGGTTCCCTGGACCCTCCCCTCCCCATCAGTCTTTTGGCTTCCTCCCATTCAGGAAATAAACTTCAGCCTGGTATCTCTCACTCTCCACCCCTTCCTGACTTGACTTTCTGTTCCGGAAGGATTATGGGATTGTTGGAGAAATGCCAGACACCCAAGTTAGTTTGAATTCCAGATAAACAATGAATACTATTTTTAGGTTAAGTATCCCAAAATGTTTTCTGAGACAGTGGAGGCATTCTTATGCAAAATAGAATTATTTGTTATTTTTGAGTCTTTGTTTGTTTCTTTGTTTTGAGACAGTCTTCTACATAGCCAGGTCTTGACTTGAACTGGCTATGTAGCATAAGATGATCTTGAACTCCTTGACATTTCTGCCTCTGCTGGAATTACATATGTGGGTCACCTATCTCTCCATCAATGGCTTTTACCCAAGGGTCTTGCTTTTCCAAAGCCTGATGCCTTGCTACAGGGCAGAGCTAAGGCCTCACTAGTTGGTTTCCTTACGTAGTGGAGACTAGTGTACATATTAGACAGGGTCTATCTATGTGTGTGTACCCTTGGCTGTCCTGGAACTCTCTATGTAGATCAAACTAGACTTGAACTCAAGAAATCCACCTGTCCCTGCCTCCTGAGTATGGGGATTAAAGGCCTGCCAAATGTTGCAGGTTGCAAAACTCACCTAGGATTCTATCCCTGTAGCAACAAGGAGACGAAGACTGAGCCACAGAACTATGGTTTCTCTGGTTCCTAAAAGGAGGTCTATAGGCAGTGCAAACTGGGAGTACACTGAAGGGTTGGGGTTGCCAGTGGAGCTAGCTCAGCTCTCCTATGTAATTTCCACTGAAATTATATATTGCTATACAGATACATACACATATTGCATATGTGAGTAGTGTGTGAGTGTGCGCACATTAGTCAACTTTTATTTTATTTTATTGTGTGTGGTGGTGTATGCTTGTGTGTGTTGAGGTGGGGTCCACTTACCTGGTCAATATCCAGTGCCTTCCTCTATTACTCTATACACACACACACACACATTCATTTTTTGAGACCCATTTTATTGTTTTGGCCTGTTTCTGAGAGACCAAATCTTTTGGGTTCAGATTCCATCTTAGAGAATCTGACCTAAGGTTGAACTCAAGTTAACTAACAGACCGGTATCCAGTTTCCAGGTTATTCCCCAACAAGTCTGCACCCCCAGGTTACAAGCCCACCCCTGACACTTCACTTCCTAACAACCACCAATCAGGAGTAAAGCAAAAGTTAAGTTTATGGTTTGACTCCCAACACCAGCCAATTATGTTAAAGGCCATAATGGACCACAATCAGATATGTACCTGGCTAGATACCTTCTTTTTGCCTCTATCTCTATAAATGCTTGCCTGAAGCTGGGCTGGGGGTGGGGGTCGTGTACTCCTGTGGTCCATGCTCTAGCTTGAATAAAAAGACCCTAATCTGATTGCATCTGATTCGGCTTCCTGGTGGTCTTTTTGAAGTTCTTGAAAGTTTCCTCACAACATCTCCATAACAAGCAATGGAACTCTTCTAGGCCTGTAGGCCTGTGTTACTCCACCAGGCTTTTTTGTTTGCTTTGTTTTTCTAGACAGGGTTTCTCTGTGTAGCTCTGGCTGTCCTGGAACTCATTCTGTAGACCAGGCCAGCATCAGAAATCCACCTGCCTCTGCCTCCCAAGTGCTGGGATTTAATGCGTGCACCACCACTGCCTGGCTTTAAACTCAGGTTTTTATGCTTCTGCAGGAAGCACTTTACTGACTTAGCCCTTTGATGTGTTTTTAATGTTTACTCCAGGGTAGAAAAATGGCACAGTTGGTAAAGAGCATGACGGTCTAAATTTAATCCCTGTCCTGGGGGATTCAGACAGGCCCTTGGGACTAGCTGGCTAGGCAAGCCTAGCCTACCTGGCAAGCTCTTGCCTAACTATTGCTCTTAGCAAGGGTGAAGTGTGCTGGGAGACATAATGATTTGAGTAGGAACTCTCATAGCTGCTCCCGAGTGCTCAGCCTCCACCCGACTCAGTTTCTAGCTGCGTTCTGGGGGCTGGAGGGATGGCTCCGCTGATGAGAAATCTCATTGTGATTCCTGTCCATTCAAAAGGTCAAGGTGAGCCTGCCATGATAGCACACACCTGTAATCCCAACACTTAAGCACTTGGGAGGTGGAGGGCTGCGAGTCCTGTTAGCCAGAGAAGGTGCCATGTAGGAGGCAGTCACCCACACACCTGCATGAACCTACACAAAATAAATGTAATTTGGGCTGGAGAAATGGTTCAGTGGTTAAGAGCACTGAGTGCTCTTCCAAAGGTCCTGAGTTCAAATCCCAGCAACCACATGGTGGCTCACAACCATCTGTAATGAGATCTGATGCCTTCTTCTGGGGTGTCTGAAGACAGCTATAGTGTACTTATATATAATAAATAAATAAATCTTAAAAAAAGAAATGTAATTTAAAATTACATTTAATTTAATTTAAAATTTTGTAAATTTAATTTATAAAGGGGGAGGTTTCTGCTCACGGTACTATATGACTTTAATTCCAGTACTTGGAAGGCAGAGGCAGTAGAACCTGGTCTACAGAGTGAGCCCCAGGACAACCAGAATCAGTGAGGTCATTTCTCAAAAGAAAACGAAAAAGGAAACAACAACAACAACAACAAAAAAAAAATTAAAAGGGGAAAGAGTCTGGCTGGAGAGATGACTCAGCAGTTAAGGGCACTGGCTGCTTTTCCAGAGGTCCTGAGTTTAATTCCCAGCAACTATGGTGGCTCACAACCACCTGTAATAGGATCTAATGCCCTCTTCTAGCATGTAGGTGTATGTTCAGATAGAGTACTCATATACATAAAAATTTAAAGGAAAGAGAGTTAACAAGCTGTGGAAAACACTTCCAGGTGATAGTGATTTGCAGCTATTAGCACGGTATAAGCAAGAGATAAACACAGGTAACGCAGGTGCGATCGTACCCAGCAGCCTTTGTGTTCAGCAGAAACTGGACTTTGGAACCACACAAACCCAGGCAGCTGTTCCATAGAAAATAGAACTGCTAATGACTTTTTTTTTTTTTTTGAAATAGAGTGTTACCATGTAGCCCTGGCTGACCCATTACTTGCTATGTAAACCAGGTTGGCCTCAAACTTACAAAGATCCACTTGTCTCTACCTCCTGATTGCTGGACTTAAAGGCATACACCACCATACCTGGCTCACTGAACTTAAAAAAAAAAAATCTAAACCCTTTCAAATCTCATTAATTTAATGTGTGTGTGTGTTGTCATAAGACAACTTCTAGAGTCTATTCTCTCATTCTCCCCTTCAGATACAAGGGTTGAGGGGTTGATGGGGGGGGGGGTTGATCTCGGGTAGCAAGGATTGGTGACAAGCACTTTTACCCACAGAGCCACCCTGCCAACTTCCTTGAGATTGATTCTCATCTGGAGGCATGGACTGACCTCAGATCTTATGCCTCAACCTTCTGAGGGCAGGGATTCAGGTGTGTGTCACCCAGTCCGACTTCAGCTGCTGTATTTTTTTTTTTTTTTTTTGTAAGTGATAAGGGGTAGAACCATAGGAGCTAGCAACATCAGATGCACCCCACCATGTGGAACTGAGACCACACTGTCTTCAAGGGCAGAGATGCACCACGTGATGAGGTCAAACAGGGACCCACAAAGATCATTATTTTGTTTTCTGGTGGCTGGCCTTAGACTTGCCATGTAGCTGAGAATAATTTTGATCCTTCTGCTTCTACTTCTGAATAGAAGTTCCTAGAAAGCAACTGCAGGCTCACCTAAGCCTTTGAGCAGGCTGATTAGGAGACTAGAATCCCAGTGATTGTGTACGGGGTGGAAGGTTGGCCGGTCCGGAGCCTGATTACAATTTATCTTGGGTTATCTCCAGCCCCTAAATAGCCATCCCTTGCCTACCTCTGGGTCTGACCTAACATTCAGTGACTAACAGATGAGACCCTCTACCAACCCAAAGGCTGAGTATCATCAGACAGCCTCTGAGGCCTATAGCTACAGCTGAGATGATCCATTTTGCTATAACTTCCTACTTAGTTTTTCCAACAGTCCATTTGAAAAGTGCCTCAACTTACAATTTTTTTGGTCCTACCAATATAAAAACTTTATCAAACTTAGTGTGGCTATGCATACCTTTAATGCCAACACTCAAGAGGTAGGCAAGTCTCTCTGTGAGTTCCTGGGTAGCCTAATCTACACACTGAATCCCAAGCAGCCAACCTCAGTGACATGGTGAGAGTCTTAAAACAAAAAACAAAAACAAATCAAACCACCCCTGTGTTGATTTGAATATACTTGGCCCAGGAAGCGGCACTATTTGGAAGTTTAGCCTTGTTAGAGCAGGTGTGGTCTTGTTGGAGGAAGTGTGTCACTGTGGGCGTGGGCTTTAAGACTCTCCTCCTAGCTGCTTGGAAGCCAGTCTTCTAGTGACTTTCAGATGAAGATGTAGCACTCTCAGCTCCTCCTATACCACATCTGCCTGGATGCTGCCTCAATGATAATTGCCTGAACCTCTGAACTTGTAAGCCAGCTCCAATTAAATGTCCTTATAAGAGTTGCCCTTGCAGGGCACATGGTGGCTCACAACCACCGTAATGAGATCTGACGCCCTCTTCTGGTGCATCTGAAGACAGCTACAGTGAATTACACTGGAGAGTGTGGGACCAGAGAGAGAGGGCTAGCAGAGGTCTTGAGTTCAATTCCCAGCAGCCACACACATGATGGCTCACGGCCATCCGTACAGCTACAGTGTACTCATACACATAGAATAAATAAAATAAATCTTAAAAAGAGTTGCCCTTGGTCATGGTGTCTGTTCACAGCAGTAAAACCCTAAGTAAGACAACTCCCAACCCCTCAAAACTTCACCAAAGGATTACCATGTTGGGATACAGACTTTTGGATAGCTTAAGTTGGTTTTCCCTGACCATGGCCACATATTTGGCTACTCTTAACCTCTTTCAGGTAAGTTATTTTATTATTAACATTCCCAAAATATCTGGCATTACAGGCATACACCACTCCCATTGTTTATGCAGTGCTGGAGATGGAAGCCAGGACTTCTTGCACCCTAAGCCAGCATACTACCAACTGTCGTAAGATTATTTTTACTTCCCAGTGACACATAGTGAGCTGTTAGTGTAAATACACCATGAGGCTTTCGAAACACTGAAATTCCTTAACCTAACACATCCCTGTCATTAAGTGACACGTGACTGATTCCAAGCAGAGCTTCAGAGTCTCCTGTCTATGTTTGTATATTTAAAATTTTAAATTTGAAAAGGGTGGTTAGCTTAAAAGTACAGAATTGTTAGATATTCATCACGGATTCTTTTGTGACCTAAAAATGATTTTTTTATGAAATAAAAAGTTTTAAGAATGAATTAAACATAGCACAGCCATGTGTTACAATATTGTACATCACTGAAACTATTCTTTCCTTGTTTGGTTTTGCTAGGATGGGGATGAAACCCACCTGGGTCTCTCACATGGATCTACCACTGAGCTACAACCCCTAGACCTAAAGTGCTGAAGATCAGTTAATGACAAAAAAGAAAAAGAAAAAAAAAAAAAAGTGAAATCTGACTATGTGAAACCAGAGTCAGTAATTGCAACACTTGGGTTGAGGCTGGGAGACAAGTGCCGGAGATCAGCCTGAGGTACATAGCGAGATCATCCTTTTACCCAGAATATAAAAAACAAACAAACAAAACCAGTAACAACTTTTAAGGCGACAGGACTCGCTCTAATGCCCCTAGCGCAAATCGTTGGTATGTAGGCACTGACGGCGCATAAGTAGTGCTTCTTACTAGGGTGGAGTCTGGAATTGAGGGAAAGAAGTAATTTTTTTCCAGTGAGTTTGGGTTTTGTCCTCCTCCGCGAACCAGCGTTGCTTCCAGTAAATGTGAACCACTCACACCTGTCTAGTGGTCGGGGTCTAGAGCGGACCCAGCTCTCCCTGGCGGCCTCGTGGGGGCCCGGCAGCTCCTCCCCACTGGCGGCGGAGAGAGACGGGGCGGGGCACGGAGCCCCAGTCCAGCCGGGCCCAGCCCAGTCCTCGTCAGCGCCCGAAGGCCCAGGCAGATCTCACGGTCCGGAACAGCGCAGGCAAGTGAGGGGGCTGCGACCGGGTGGAGGTGGGGACCCGAGGCCGGCGGGGAGTGGAAGTAACCTGGGGCGGCGCTGCGCTCGGGCGCCCGAACTTTTCTGGCCCGCGCGAGCGGACTCCGGTGGTGAGCAGGAGCCGGGGTAGGGTCCTTTCCTCCTGCCTGTTCCAGTATTCACTTTCCTTGTGTGCCAGGGCAGGGCAGATGGCCGGGGTTTATGGCGCAGCAGCGTTTGGTGCGCACCCGCGAGCTGACCCGCGTCTTGCAGGGTGCTCCTCTCAGTGGCTGAGTGGCTTGTTTGTCTGAGGTCGTGTCCCCCACTCCGGGCCCCAGAGTGGCCGTGCTGCAAGGCTGTCATGGTCCTCAGCAGGTGGGGAGAGGGAGGGAGGGAGCCAGCTAGCTAGAGGCTTGGGACTCACCGGGGGCTGTTCGAGCTTGTCCTGGCGTCACCAGGCTGCGTAGCGACTGGTACTAAGTGGGGGGTGGGAGGAGAGAGCCCTAGCACAGTGAAGCCAGTAGGCTAACTAGAGAAGAGGCCATTCCTACTCCTAACCTGGCCTGCTTCTTGACCCTGTTCCTTTGCGCTCTAATTCAGAAACCTACCACAAAGTATAGTCAAGTTGATGAACTTTTTTATTTTTTGAGACAGTTTCACTCAGTAGTCCAGTCAAGCCTTGAGAGCTTGTTACAATACTTCTGCCTCAGATTCTAAAGTGCTGGTAGTACTACAGGTGAAAGCCGTCTTGCCTGGCCCTGGTGACCTCTTTAGGTCAGAGTAAAAAATAAAAACGAAACAGAGAAATGGGAAAAGGAAAGCAGGTCGGGGAGGACCTGGAGGGAACAAAAATAAAAAAAATAAAAAAAATAAAGGCTCTCTGCCAGGCAGAGTCTGGACTGCTTTCACCAGGTCCCGTGCCCCGCCCCCCCGGGGGGGCCTCCTTCCAGTCACTCACTCCACTGTGGCCTATGGGTGGTGGTACCCATGAGGCTGAGGGTCAACCTAAACACCGGATAAGTGGGGAGAGCTGTCATGGAAGGTCTGTCAGGTGTCTGGTTCTCTGGGACGCTGAAATATTTATCTCAGTGGTGAGCTTTGGTTTCAAAAGTGGTGTCTTTGGCCTAGCCACTGGTGGCAGGGCAAGCCAGGTGCTTCTTTGCAATGCTTGGTCTGCCTCAAACAGGCCACCATACTTCCTCTCCTCTTCACTTGCCTGTTCTTAACTCTCCAGTCATGGGTCCCTGGTCTCAGTTTATAGTTTCAAGGGAAGTGAGACCACTGCTTCAAGGGTCCTGATTTCCTGCCTGACTTCAGGGCTGCTCGTATAAAACTGGGCAGGTCAGAGAGGTAATAAGCAGTTGGAGAAGCTCGTGGGCTAGGGTAATAGGCACTTAGGCTCAGCTTCCTCGTTAAGAATGGAGGATCCGGGCTGGAGAGATGGCTCAGTGGTTAAGAGCACTGACTGCTCTTCCAAAGGTCCTGAGTTCAAGTCCCAATAACCACATCGTGGCTCAACCATCTGTAATGAGATCTGATGCCCTCTTCTGGGTGTCTGAAGACAGCTACAGTGTACTTACATATAATAAATAAATGAATCTTAAAAAAAAAAAAAAGAATGGGGGATCCTCAGATAGAAGCCATCTATAGCAGAGCACCTCCAAACCCAAGACCTCTCACCATGGGTTCTTAAGACAGAGCAGAAGCAGCAAGACTGAGTGTGTGGTGGTGCACACCTTTCCCTGACATGGACGGATTACCTGAGAAAGGTACAAGCTGAGACATGGAACTGCCGGGATGGGGCAAAGTCTAGACACTAATGACAAGCTGGTGTTTGTTCACAGAGAAGCTGGATGCCTTCTCAACTTAGGAAAATGCTCACAGATCTTTGTAACCCCTGGAGCCTGTGAAGCCCTCACAGCCCTAGGTGAACTCAGAAGACCAGACTCCATATCATCTGGACTGTCTCCACATCTCTTTTTTGTCCTTGTCCTTCTTCCTACTCCTTTCCTTCTCTAGGTGTCCCCATGCCTCAGCTAGGAGAGTGGCTGATCACTCCCCCTAGGGCAGTGCTAGCCCAGACCTCAGCCCTGGTGGAAGCCTTGGTGGAAGGGTCCTCATGGAGGCCAGGCAGGAGCTTTGGCCTGCTTAGAAGCCATGTTGGGGGTTCTGGGTTCTAGAAGTTCTTGCTGGTCTGACAGGTACTGTCCATGCCGTGGCTCAGTGGTGAGTGTGGCAGAGGCTGGCAACTTTCTGGCTGGTAGAAATCAAGGGTTTTACTCTCTTGTGCGAGGTTCAGACAGCCAGGATTGTACTGTAGCTTAGGATCAGCTTGTCTTAAGTGGGTGGATGTCTAGAGTGACATTCTGAGTCTCCTTGGGCTGATGGATGGGACTGTGGAGGGGCAGAATCGTCGGGCATCCACTTCTGTGTAAGCTTGCTATTATCACTGGAGGATTTGAGACCAAAGCCATGGGAGATGGCTGAGAAATTGGGATAGATAGACTATCCAAATAAGGGGCCCAAAAGGGACACCAGAGTCAGCCTTGGGGGAAAGCCTTGACTTTGTTATACCCTGGTGAGGTGTCCCTGGCCAACTTTCTTCACTCTCCTAAACCTTGGTGTCTCTGTGATGGCACTGCTCACCCGCTGGCATACGCTACAGAGTTAGGAGTTAGTGAAGTCATGGCTGAAAACAGCCAGAGTGTATCCCCGCTTAGGCTGGGCATTGTTGTAAGAGCTCGGGCCTTCCTTCCTTCCTTTCTTTCCTTTTCTTTGTAAATTAACTTATTTTTATTTTACGGCATTGGTGTTCTGTCTGCTTGTATATTGGTGTGTGGGTGCCAGATCCCCTGGAACTGGAGTTACAGACATTTGTGAGCTGCCATATGGATGCCGGGACTTGAACCTAGGTCCTCAGGAACAGCAGCCAGTGCTCTTAACTGCTGAGCCATCTCTCCAGCCCCCTCAGGGTGTATATTCTCTCTTAATTTTAACAGTGCCTTGGGAGGCACTGTTAACTGGTGTTGAACCCATCTTCTGGGTGAGCACACTGAAGCATGGCATTGTCTCTGGTTCAAAAGGGCAGGTGGTGGAGGACTCAGAGAACTATGCTGGGATCAGGCAGGTCCACTTGCAAATTCCCACCAGCATGACAGGGCAGGGTCAGGGAGGACAGGAGGGAGGCCCATGAGTCAGCAGCCGAGCTACCCTAGACCCTGGAGCCGCCTCCCAGGCTGTGAGTCACTGCAGCCCCTCACTTGGGAAGAGGGAGGGGCCCCAGTATGCTGAACAAAAGACAGGCCCTGCACGGTCAGTTTCCCAGGGTCATAGTCAGCTCTTAGAGCACCATTGAACCCCGAGATCACTCAACCACCTCCATTCCACACATACCTTGTGAAAGTGAAGGGCCAGGTCATTGTGACATCATGGCTTGGTGGCACTGTTGGGACTCTTAACAACAGGGCCTTTCCTGGCAGTGCCTTTTAGGACTGTTTAGCCATCAGCCTACACTACCATCCCAATGGAGGATTTCATATAGACCTAGCTTACTGAGATAAGGGCCATCATGGAATGTCAGGCACCTCTATACCAAAGGTAACCTGCTTTGTCCCCTTCCTATCCACCAGGATGCCATGCCTTCTGTGGACTCAGAGGGGACTTGGAGACGGAGGGAGTAGGGTTCAGGGGAACAAGGCTTTTCTTCAAAGGTTGGGGCAGGAAAAACCTGCTTTTTATCTTGCTTGTGATCACTATGTCCTTTCATAGACTCAAGATTCTCCAAACCAGTTCTGATCTTAGACTCACTCTCCACTCTGGGTGTCCCATTTCTCCTGCTGTTCTGTCCTGCTCAGTGCCTAACTCCCATGCTTCCCTGCCTGGCTCACTTCTCATACCCTTACTCTCTAGAAGGACTTTCTTCTCTCTGGCTTGACACATTCTTGCTCTGGGGAGATGGCAAACAGCTTTCTTCAGTGTGACCTGCTCAGAGACCTGGCCTGTTATTTAATCTTGACTAATTTCTCTTGTGAATAACTCCTGTTGTCCTGCAAGGAGCCATGCATGTCCTCTATCTGATCTCTGAGCTGCACTGGGTGCCCTGAAAGAGAAGCTGGGGCTCTCCTTCCAGCAGTGGCTCTGAAGTTTCGGCTGACCTGGATCTTCGAGTCTTTCCTGTAGGGCAGGGGGATACAGCAAAGCACTAAGGATTCATACCACCACCCCAAGGCACTCCACTCAGAGTGTGCTCCTAACCCCTGGTTCTAGGACTGTGAGAGCCACTTTACTACGCTGGGACTTGATGCCCACTTGGGCATCAATGTAGCACCTGGAGCTTCCAGCAAGCTGCAGGGCTCTCCTGCCAGAGGCCTTCAATCCTGTGCCCTCACTTCTCGGCTTGCCCTCCCTGCCACTGCCGCTGGGGAAGATTCCAGAGACCCCCTTTCCAGGTTGCTCCAGAGCGCTGTTTACTCCCTGGCAAGAGCAGCGAAGGGAGCAGCAGGCAGCACAGACTGCCACATGCCTCGGTGATGGGCCAGGCACTAGAGAGTCCTGTCTGCTGCCTGCCCTGCCCCTCCCTCTGGGGCCTGGCCTTCTGGCACAGTGGCGGGATTGTTTTCTTCCTCCTCTTTCCTGCTTAGCCTCTCGATTGGCTCCACCCTGTATCTGGCCCTCAAGCCTGCTGCTCCAGCCAGCTGCTATGGGGGCTGGGTTGACCCCTCCAAAGGGTCCCAGCTGGCCAGCCCTGTGACTCACCAGGAAGCTCTTCTAGGGGCCGTCCAGCTTCTTCCCTGGTTCTGCTGTCAAGACACCACTGCAAGGTTTCCTTAAAGGAGAACAGGGAGTTCCCAGGCTGCCACTCTCTTCTGTTCTGATGCTCAGCTGTGAGCTGGTTGTCTGACTAATCCCCACTCCTACTCTCCGGTGGCCAGGGGAGGGGAGGCCCCAGATAAAGGCTGCTGTGAGAGATTATAAAAGCCAAGAGCTGACCCAGTGGGGTGGTGGCCTGTGGGCAGTGAGTGGCATGTGTAAGCTACAGACATAGCCTAGAAAGAAGCAAGGGTGGAGTGAGCGGCCAGGAACTCATGACCAATTGCTTGTTTCCTATTGCAGGTCCCAGAAGCTGGGGTTTCCCCTCAGCCCTTGAGTGGCCATGTCCAATCCCACTGCCCCACCTCCCTATGAGGACCACAACCCCCTGTACCCTGGCCCTCCACCTCCCGGGGGCTACAGACAGCCGTCTGTCCTGCCAGGTGGTTATCCCGCCTACCCTAGCTACCCTCAACCGGGTTACGGTCATCCTGCTGGCTACCCACAGCCAGTTCCTCCTGTCCATCCAATGCCCATGAACTACGGTGAGTCATGGAGGGTGGCTGGAGGTTGGTGGGCCGAGGTAGAGCTTGGGACTGAGGAAGGCTTACATTCCCTTCTTCCTACCATCCCCTCTGATACCTTTTCCTCTTCCTGTACCACCTTCCCCTTAACCTCCTGTTCTTCCCTCCAGCCACTTGCTGGCCTATGTATTCAATAAGGAGACTGGGGCCTTAAGACGTATACCAGAACTTACACCCAGAGACGGTAGCTGGGTGAAGTAATGGCTTCTAAGAGGTTGCCTAAGGAACCATTTCTGTTTCTCAGCAAGGCTGTTGCCACTGTGTGGGGGCACCATGTCTTCCTTAGGAACCCTAAGCACTTTTTTTTTAATATCCTAGGGCTGACACATCTCCATCCTTTATGTACAGTCTGATTTTTGCCAACAGCCAAAATGTCATGGTTGGCCAGTGAAGGTGAGGTTAGACTCTAGCAAGCCTCTTCTCCTGGGGGTGGATTTTCCATTTCTTTTTGGTACGAGAGACTGAACTCAAGGTCATTAAGCATATGCTCTGCCTATGAGCTGGATCCCAGCTCCTTCTGGGTAGATTTTGGAATTAGTTCCCCAAGAGGCATCCATGGAATGTTGGTGGCTTGCAGTAGCCTCAGTGTCCCAGAGCCAGTGAGTGTATGGCCAGCTCTTATCTGGATGTGTATTCTGAGGCAGATCTTAAGGTATCAAAGGTGACCGTTGTGCATTGTGAAGCCTGCTATAGACACGGCCCATGCCCTCCTGTACCCACTTCAATGTGTAGTCTTCCCTCTTTCTCTCTGGCCCTCTACTCCCAAAGGCCACTGCTCTGCCCACCAGTTCCACCCCTTAGATACCAGCTGTTTCCTAGATGGTGATGCCATTACCCTATCTCCAAATGTGCGAGCTGGGCACAGAGCCTGCAGCAGCTGCCTGCTGACAGCACAGCTCTTTCTCACCTAAGCCAAGCGGGGGTCACTCTGAAGGTGCCCAGAGAACCTGAGCTTGATAAGAGTCTGTGAATTACAAGTGTGTCTTTTGGACAGAGGCACCTGAACCTTGGTTTGAGACAGGGAGGTTAGGAGTGCTTTGAGGTGGAGGCTATGTGTCCTAGGTCTCCAGTTGGTTTGATGTGATCTGCCTCTGATCCTAGGCCATGACTATAGTGAGGAGGAGAGAGCAGGAAGTGACAGCTTTGGAGAATGGGATGACCGGAAAGTCCGACATACCTTCATCCAAAAGGTAAGAAATGGGCTGGGGCTTAGGGGAGGTCTAGGTTCAGGCACACATTCCCACGGTAAGTGTCTTAGCTGCCTATCTCTGCACCTTCCTAGAGGGGATCCCCTCTCTATGATTCCCATTGCCCTAACTTTGTTTTGGGATGACAGAGTCTATCTGGGATTGTATTTTGCACTCCCTCTTCCTGCTCTGTTCTGTTAGACAGCACGCAGCTGGGAACTGAAATAAACATGCTGTCTCTAAATCACCACACATCCCTTCTTTCAACCCTTGTCACAGAAAACTGCTATTAGTACAGGAGCAGGCAGAGCAAGTGAGCAGTTAACCCCAAACTGACTATAAGCTGGCTGCTGGGTAGGTAGAAAGGGGCCAAGAGATAGCTGGAGAGGCAGAGGGGTCTCTTCCAGGCCAGACTGCAGTCAGGGAAGACTCTCTGAGGACTCGAAAAGTAGAGCCTTCCAAATTACAGTCATTGTTTTATCTTTTCTTGACTGATTTTATTTTTAATTAAGGTGAGAGAGAGAGAGAGAGAGAGAGAGAGAGAGTGTGTGTGTGTGTATGCATGTGTATGTGTGTTCACGCATGTGAGTGTAGTATCCAAGGAATCCAGAAGAAAGCATCAGATCCCCTGGAGCTAGAGTTGGATACAAGTAATTATGAGCTGTCTGATGCTGTTTCTGGGATCTGAACTCGGGTCCATGAGCAATGTATGTTCTTTTTTTTTTTTTTTTTTTTTCCGAGACAGGGTTTCTCTGTGTAGCCCTGGGTGTCCTGGAACTCACTCTGTAGTGGCCTCGAACTCAGAAATCCACCTGCCTCTGCCTCCCAAGTGCTGGGATTATAGGCGTGCGCCACCACTGCCTGGCTGCAATGTATGTTCTTAACCACTAAGCCTTTCAAACTAAAAGGAGGCCCCTTGTACCACTAACAAGATGGGGTGAGGTAGGCAGGCAGAGGCCTTGGCACTGACTGTCCTTCCAGAAGAGGCTGGTATGAGATGGGAGCTATATCCCTGGCTGTTTGTTCTAGGTGTATTGCATCATTTCCGTCCAGCTGCTCATCACTGTGGCCATCATTGCTATCTTCACCTTTGTGTGAGTCTCTCCTTTCCTGAGCCTGGGTTACCTGCTAGGCTGCCCATGGAGGGGTGGCTCTCAGTTGGGGGCGGACAACCACAGGATGACTCTTTTCTTGGCATCCTCTGTTTTACAGGGAACCAGTCAGCGAATATGTGAGAAACAATGTGGCTGTGTACTACGTGTCCTAGTGAGTGCAGGGTGTTGCTGCTGGGATGGGAGGGGGGTAGGAGGCAGCTGACCAGCTTTGTTTGGGGTAGAACTATGCCCTAGGAGAGAAGGCTTCCCAGAAACTATGCCAGTCTCCAGGCAGGGGCAGAAGAGCAGCCTGAGGAGGAGTAACATCACTGAGTGCTGGGACAGGAGAGGACCAGTCAGACACATGGTGATGAAATGTAGATTTCATGGCGCTCCCCAGGCTCTCTATGATCACCTTGCACTGCCTTCAGGTCATACTGGGCTAGGAGCAGGCTGGGGGTGTCTTGATCTATAGCTATGTCCCATCTCTTCCCCCAGCGCTGTCTTCCTTGCGACCTACCTGATCCTTGCCTGCTGCCAGGGACCCAGGTGAGTGTTGGAGACCCTGACAAGAGGAGGGCAAAAAGTGGGACAGGGACAGAGCATTGTGAGAGGAAAGGGGTTTGTACAGTGGAGAGAGCCTACACTGATGAGGGACAAGAGACCAGCTATGTTACAGAGTGGTGTGGGATGCCCACCTGGCTATATCCATCTTACAAGATATGTAAGAGTCATATATACAAGATATGTACCATTTCGAGCACTTAATAAACAGAAAAGAAAAGAAAAAGGGAGGAAGCAGCAAGATGGCTCAACAAGTAAAGGTACTTTCCACCACGCCTAATGATCTGAGTTTGAGGCCCAAGACCCACGTGTTGGAAAGAAAATGATTCCCACAAACTGTCCTCTGACCACCACATGTGTGCTGTGGTGCATGTACACACACACACACACACACACACACACACACACACACACACACACACGTAATAAAAAATTAAAAACACAAAAGGGAAAGTTACTACATCCCTATCAGGAAGAAGTCAAGGTTCAGAGAGGCCGAGGGACTTTGTCACAGTCACACAGGGGATATGAGCTGTAAACAAGTCCTGGCCATGCTGGCTCCCCAGGGAAGGACTGTCTCAGGTTATCCTTGTGTAAATACCTGAGTGCCCTCCCTAAAGAAAAGGGGGCGTATTTCTCAGGAGCTAAGGACTTCCTTCTGCTGAAGGAGCTGCTAAGACTTGATGGGCCCAAGGCAGGTGACCAGGGTCTCTCTCTCCCTCCCTCTCTGTCTCCAGGCGCCGATTCCCATGGAACATCATCCTGCTCACCATCTTTGTACGTCTAGAAGGGAAATGGGAGACCTACCCAGGGAGGGGTTGGGGACCCTTGTCCTTGGCTGGCTCTGCTCTTGCTTGCCTCTGTGGCTGTTCTTCTCAATATAGTTACACTTACCCCCAGCTCTGGCAGGGCCATGGCAACCAGTGTTGGGGCTGGAACTTAGAGCCTGCTATGTGTTGAGCCATACTCACTAGCCCATGCTGTTCTTAACTGTTTGCCTCATTCTCTCCTTCCCTTAGACTTTGGCTTTAGGCTTTATGACAGGCACTATTTCCAGGTATGTTCAGGGACAATCCTCCATGTTCTTGGGGAGGGAATGTGGAGGGCTGGGTGTACTATGGGCACGAGCCTTGACACAGGGAGTCTCTACTTATGGTTTATGCCTCTGGCCCATCTCAAACTGCTTCCTTTTCTCCAGTATGTATGAAACCAAAGCTGTCATCATAGCAATGATCATCACTGCTGTGGTAGCCATTGCTGTCACCATCTTCTGCTTTCAGACTAAGGTGAGGATGGGAAGGCCCTTCCCTGGCCACCCTGCCCTCTTACACACACACACACACACACACACACACACACACACACACACACACAAACACAAACACACACACAAACACACACAAACACGCACACACCCCTATCTGGACTCGGCACTTGGGCAGGCGTGGGAGGGCCCAGGCCTCTGCAGACCAGGGATTTCCCTAGCCTAATCTGCTCCCATGTCTGTACCTGCCAAGAAGCTTCCTTAGCAGGTGCTCTTAGCATGTCACTGTCACTGCCATGCCCCCAAGAGCAGCACTGGGACTCCCCAACTGGGGCTCAGGGTCAGTCCTCTGGGATGCTAAGGACGGCAGTTATCTGATGTGCCTCTTTCTCCCTTTCTGCTAGGTGGACTTCACCTCGTGTACAGGCCTCTTCTGTGTGCTGGGAATAGTGCTGATGGTGACCGCTATTGTCACAAGCATAGTGCTGGCCTTTCAATATGTGAGTGTCCTGCCACGGGGGCAGGCAGCACCCAGGCAGCGGACTTCCTGTGGAGCAGGGGTGGGCTCTGGCTCATACACCTCTCCATTGGCCAGTGCAGGCACCAACATAGTACCTTTTGGGTTAGGGTATAACATTTCTTTCAGGCAGGTGGTAAACCACAGCCCCTTAAGTCCTGGATAGCACCTACAGGAAATGGTAGGTTAGCTGAGACCAGGTTCTGTGAGACAAATCTGAAGGACCAAATCAGGCCTGGATGGAAGGGGCCCTGGGATTGCTGGCCCTGATGCCTTCTTTGCTTCCTGTCGGCTGGGGGGGGGGGGCGCGGAGGGAAGCACAGGGCTGTAGGGGAAGGATCAGAATGAGAAGTGCTGCCCCCCCCCCCCAACCATGGCTGATCCTGGCCTGTGCACAGGCACTTGGCAATAGTGTTGAGCAGGGTGGCAGGTTGCCAAGGGGCTTCTCTAAACTGTCCCCAAGGTGGGCCGAAGGAGCCAGTGAGCTACATCCATGTGCTCCTTGGAGCTCACTGTCACAGGCTCTTCAAACAGCATGCACTGGGCTTGCCTCTCATGAACTCTACTCAGTTGCCTCGTGTCCAGGACCTACAGTAGACACTCCTGTACTTTACTAGCTCTCTGTTTGGCTGACGGGTTAACGTGGACATTGTGGGACAGCCTTTGCTGTCTCTGGCAGATGAATCACAGTCTCAGTTTCTCCCAGGATCTAGAGAGGCAGGGTGGGGGATCCTGGAGAGGCAGCTTCCCTACCTCCCTGCTCTGCAGCTGGAGTCCCATTCCAGGGTCAGCTGGGTCTCAGGGACCTGCTTTGGTCATGCTCTGCTTGCTTCCTAATGCCATACTGTGCTATTTCACAGATTTACTGGCTCCACATGGTCTATGCAGCTCTAGGAGCCATCTGTTTCACCCTGGTAAGTTTGTTCCCTCTTCTGGGAAGGGAGCTGAGATGGTCGAGTTTGGGCAGCTTGGGAGGTGGGGAGGAGCCATGGACAATTGCTCTCTTTCTTATGTAGGTGTTTTAAAAGTTTCTGACATGCCTGCTGCGTTCTGTTCATATTGCTGGTTGGGTTACAGCTGTGTGTCAGCCTTTGGTAGACAAGTGGACTGCTCAATGGCAGAAACCATGTATCACACTGCTCCTTAGTGACTCCATTAGTGAGCTATATGGTTGGCCCAGGGTTCTCAGGACATTGTGCTGACAGGAGATGAACTCTGGACGCAGAGTTTCTAGGCACTCATGTCTGTTTTCCCCCTGCAGTTCCTGGCTTATGACACGCAGCTGGTCCTGGGGAACCGGAAGCATACCATCAGCCCAGAGGACTACATCACTGGCGCCCTACAGATCTACACAGATATAGTCTACATCTTCACCTATGTGCTCCAGCTTGTAGGAAATAGAGACTGAGAGAGAGAGATCCCTTTCATTGGCCTGGGACTCACTCCTTCCTACTGGGCGGGGCCCTAGGTCCCGTCTCCCCTCAAGTAATCTACTCAGTTTCCTCTCTGTCCTGGGGATGGGAGGGCCTCTGGCTGTGTCTTGCGAGAGCTATGATGCTGGGGTTACTGGCACCTCTTGCCCTTGGTGGGCTTGGTAAGAACTAGTTTGAAGGTGTATCTCCTTCCCTTTACCCACTATGAATATGCACCAAGCTTTTCGTGTGTGTGTGTGTGTGTGTGTGTGTGTGTGTGTGTGT
>JADRCC010441350.1:0-10780 GCA_019843855.1 Hylomyscus alleni
TTTTTTGTTTGTTTGTTTTTAATACAATGACCTGTACCTTTGGATTGCATATTTTCACTGTATAGTTATTTGGTAAGAGTTTACCAATTAGGATAGTTTTGCTGGGGGCTCTCTTCCACAGTCTGACTTTAAATAAGCAAGTATGGATGTATCATTATATATGAGGTTTTGTGAAATATAATGAGAGCTCTTCCTCAGTGTACCATGTTCTAATTTTTAATATGAACATATGGTTACAGTATTCTACCTCTTATAATAATCATTTTCTCAAAGAGTACACATGCATTTGGTAATATAAGTAGAATTTTATGGCTTCAGTGTAACATTTTAACTCGACTGTATGGATTTCTTTCATGCTGAAAATGGTTAATATGTTTCCTTCTAATATGACTTGTAGCAGTTCCATGTTGATTTTTGAAGTGAGCATTCCATTTGAACACACTAACCATTGCTTCTCGAAAGGTGGAGCATGATCATTCTTAATGCTTGCATTTCTATGAAGTGTAGTGGAACTTCTGTCCATAAATATGGCAAATAGATTTCAAAATTTACACTGAAAATTATTGATGATAAAATATTTCATTTGGAACAGATATTTGCTATGTTGTACACAATGGCCTTGAAAATAGCAACTCCAGTGATTCTTGTATACACGCACACATCCCAACTTAGAAAACTTCAATACATGACTTGCCTTAGAGATGTGATTATTGCCATAATTTGAAGGAAAAATTGCTGAATGACATAATGGATTTGGAGAACATGGCAATGGGAATTGTACTCTCACTTGAGAGTGCAGTTGGCATTCTGGGAAACTTTTCCCTTCTTTTCTACTATTTAATCCTTTATAAGAAAGAACACACATTAAAGATCATAGATATAATACTTATACATGTATTCACATCGAACTCCTTGATTATTCTTTCCAAAGGACTTCCAGAGGTATTTGTAGTTTTTGGATGGAATGAGTTATTCAATGATGCTGGGTGTAAACTAATTATGTATGTTCGAAGAGTTTCCAGGAGTATGTCAATCAGCATGACCTGTCTCTTGAGTGTCTTTCAGGCAATTACCATCAGCACCAGGAACTCCTGCTGGAAAGAATTTAAAGAACAAACAGCAAAGTTTATGGGCCTGTTCATTTCTTTCTGCTGGATCCTGTTCATGCTAGTAAATATGCTTTTTCCTATATATACATCAACCAATAGGAATAGCAAAAATAAAACACACAAAAAAGATTTTGAATTCTGCCACTCTGTAGGCCGGGATGAAAAAGTAGATTTAATGTATACAGCATTTTGTGTGTTTCCTGAAGTTCTGTTTTCTTTGCTCATTGTATGTTCCAGCACTACCATGATTGTCATACTTTATGGACACAAGAAGAGGGTTCAACATATCCTCCACATTCATGCTTCCCCTAGAACCTCTGCTGAAAACAGAGCCACACAGACCATTCTGATCCTAGTTTTCACTTTTCTAGCATTTTATACTCTCTCTTCTATTTTACAAGGTTATATTGCACTTGCACATGATCCCAGTTGGTGGTTAATGAATACCACAGCCATCATTTCTATGTGTTTTCCTGCTATAGGCCCATTTGTGATGAGTCGTGATTTCACTGTTTCTAGATTCTGCTTTACCTGTATAAGAAATATAAAAATTCCATAATGTAATAAATCTGAAATTGTATTTTAATGGTGAATACCTAATCTTTTTCACTCATGCTTTTCAAAATATCAGTGTAATAGTGAAATAATATATGAGATCATATCCATTTAATAATCATTTTGCAGCAGAATAATACTATGTTCTCCCTTATAACTTACACCCTGGATAACCCCAGATTCTTAGCAAAATTTATAGTACATAGTATAGAATACATTTCATTGAGTAGGCCTATGATTTTCTTTTTTGTCTTTATTTTTATTAGATATTTTCTTTATGTACATGTCATATGATATCTTCTTTCCCAGCTTCCCCTCTGAAAAAAATAAATTAAATTAAATTAAAAAAAAAAACTGTTCCTTTCTCTTACTCCTGCTCACTAACCCACCCTCTCTCACTTGCTGGTCCTGGCATTCCCCTGCACTGAGGCATAGAAACTTCATAGGGTCAAAGGCTCCTCTACCCCTTGATGACCAACTAGGCCATCCTCTGTTATACATATGTTGCTGGAGCCATTAGTCCCACCATGTGTACTCTTTGGTTGGTGGTTTAGTCCCTGGGAGCTCTGAGGGTACTAGTTAGTTCACATTGTTGTTCATCCTAAGGGGCTGCAAACCCTTCAGCTCCTTGGGTCCTTTCTCTAGCTCCTTCTTTGGGGACCCTATGCTTAGTCCAATGGATGGCTGTGAGCCTCTACTTCTGTATTAGTTGGGTACTGTCAGAACCTCTCAAGAGACAGCTATATCAGGCTCCTGTCAGCCAGCATTTGCTGGCATCCACAACAGTGTCTGGATTTGATGGTTGAATATGGGAAGGATTCCTAGGTGGAGCAGTCTCTACTCTATAGTTTGTCTCTGCAACTCCTTCCATGAGTATTTTGTTACCCCTTCTAAGAAGGATTGAAGTATCCACACTTTGGTCTTCCTTCTTCTTGAGTTTCTTGTGGTTTGTGGATTGTATCTTTGGTATTCCAAGCTTCTTGACTAATGACCACTTATCAGGGAGTGCATACCATGTGTGTTCTTTGGTGATTGAGTTACCTCACTCAGGATATCTTCCAGATCCATCCATTTCCCTAAGAATTTCATAAATTCAATGTTTTTAACAGCTGAGTAGTACTCTGTTGTGTAGATATATCACATTTTCTGTATCCATTCCTCTGTTGAGGGACATTTGGGTTGTTTCTAGTTTCTGGCTATTATAAATAAGGCTGTTATAAACATAGTGGAGCATGTGTCCTTATTACATGTTGGAATATCTTCTGGGTATATGTCCAGGAATGGTATAGCTGGGTCCTCTGATAGAACTATGTCCAGTTTCCAGAGGAACCATCAAACTGATTTCCAGAGTGGTTGTAACAGCTTGCAATCCCACCAAAAATGGAGGAGTGTTCCTCTTTATCTACAACCTCTCCAGCATCTGGTCTCACCTGAATTTTTTATCCTAGCCATTCTGACTGGTGTGAGGTGGAATCTCAGGGTTGTTTGATTTTTATTTCACTGATGACTAAGGATGTTGAACATTTCTTTAGGTGCTTCTCAGCCATTTGGTATTCCTCAGTTGAGAATTATTTGTTTAGCTACGTACCCCATTTTTAATAGGATTATTTGGTTCTCTGGAGTTTAACTTCTTGAGTTCTTTGTATCTATTGGATATTAGCCCTCATCAGATATAGGATTGGTAAAGATCTTTTCCCAATTTGTTGGTTGCCTTTTTGTCCTATTGACAATGTCTTTTGCCTTACAGAAGCTTTGCAACTTTATGAGGTCCCATTTGTCAATTCTTGATCTTAGAGCATAAGCTATTGGTGTTCTGTTCAGGAAATTTTTCCCTGTGCTATGTGCTCAAGGCTCTTCTCCATTTTCTTTTCTATTAGTTTCAGTGTGTCTGGTTTTATGTGTAGGTCCTTGACCACTTGGACTTGAGCTTTGTACAAGGAGATAGGAATGAATCAATTTGCATTCTTCTATATGCTAACCACCAGTTGTGCCAGCATCATTTGTTGAAAATGCTGTCTTTTTTCCCACTGGATGGTTTTAGTTCCCTTGTCAAAGATCAAGTGACCATAAATGTGTGAGTTCATTTCTGGGTCTTCAATTCTATTCCATTGATCCACCTGCCTGTCACTGTACCAATACCATGCAGTTTTTATCACAATTGCTCTGTATTTCAGCTTAAAGTCCAGAATGGTGTTTCCATCAGAGGTTCTTTAATTGTTGAGAGTAGTTTTGGCTAGTCTAGTTTTTTTGTTATTCCAGATGAATTTGCAAATTGTTTTTTCTAAGTCTGTGAAGAATTGAGTTTTAATTTTGATGGGGATTGTATTGAATATGTAGATTGCTTTTGGCAAAATGGTCATTTTTACTATATTAATCCTGCCAATGTGGTTGGTTACTGGTGTTTTATTTTTCTCACCATTGCTTAAATAGGACACCTGGTCAGGCCAGTGTTTCATTGTTGTTGTTGTCCTCAACGTTTATAATTGGATTCTGTCAGGAGCCATAGTGGGACAAGTTAAAAATTAGTTGGTGATCATCCTGAAATGGCCTGCTTTGGACAGGTGTGCCCTTATTAAGCAAGGCTGTAAGGGATTCCTTTTAGGAAAGATTCCTTCTATTAATATGCTTTTCTGTTATTATTAAACATATATAACAATCACTAAGTAATAGCACACCCCTTTGAGATCAGATCTCTGCAGACCCACGAAGATATACTGTCTTGTTATATAGACTAATAGATGACCTAAGTCTTAATGATGATTTCGTAAGAATTCCTAATATTATATCTGTGATTATTAAGGCCTTTTATAGTGGGACTGCTATTAGGTCCCACTATATGAGAACTTCAAATGAGAATTCTGCCAGTCTCCCAAGTGTCACCAGTTGATTGCTCTTAGATAGTAGCCCGACGTTCTCCTACTCAGCACATTCCAATATTGATTGGGTTTAACTACACAAAACTTCACTAATAACTTAGTTATCATTTTAAACCTTCAGTGAACCTATGGAGCTGAGACAGGTGATGGATGTTTAGCTAGATAGTTATTCCTAATGGATATAAATGTAAACGTTTTCTGTTGTAAACTTCTATTTCAATTTGTGAGTTGATTTTGTGTGTGAACTTTTGATGAACTTTTTAACATATAATCATGTATTCTGAAAGATATTTAAGTGCTGAGGACAAAGAGAAGAATCAGAACTGAGGTGAGAAGAACTGAGGCGAGAAAAACTGAGTGGTGAGAGGGAACTGAGCTGAGGAGAAGTTTTTAGACAAAACACGTTTTAGACAGAACTAAACTCAAGAAGAACTTAGAAGTATAGGCATAGCTTTGGAAGAAAAGGCATTGAGAGTGAGAGCATTTTTGTTACTTCAGAGCAGGAGAAGAGAACAAGATTAGGAGGAGAATGCATAGTGGAATAACTTAGAAACTATAGGTAACATAAAAACTAAGAGAACAATGGGTGGAATGCAGAGGAAAAGAGGAAAAAAGAAGAAGCTGTAGAAAGCAGAAGGAGTAGGCAGGCTTCTTCTTAGCATGGGACCACATTTCTTATTAAAAGGAACAAAGCTTTTTTTCTTACAAATGTGGGTTTAATTCATTTAGTATTAGAGGGGTAAAAGCATTATCTTTCTCTATACAGTAAAGATTGGAACTCATTTTCTTCTAGAATGAGTGAGTTCTTCCTGTATTGGTGCTTGATCTTTTGTTCCATATGCATTTGTAAATATGGATGTGTGTGCAAGTACGTAATTGTGAGAATGCATGCAACTGGACCCAACTGTGTTTGAATAGAAATGTATAAGTGAGCATGCATGAATCTGTACATGATCTTATATGAGATTATGCGTATTCATTTATGTAAAAGTTTTTCCTTCTGTGAGTGTTATTCTCTTCTCCTGGTTCAATAGAAGCTTATTGCTCCAAATTTCCCCCTAGCCTGACAAGAAAGAGGCATCTGGACTATAGGGAAAATGTTCTAGCAATCAATCCTTTACTTGATCTCCTGCCGCTTTAGAGTGAGGTACTAAGTGCCTGAGACTGCAGTCTCTGGCCTCAGAGGAACACAGAAGGCAGGTCAGCCACAATAGCATTAGTAACTTAGACTTAGATAAGTAAACTTATTATAGAGCAATCCTAAATATCTCATAAGACAAAGTATTACCCCCGAATTTTGTAAGACCAAGTCTTACCCTCCACTGATGCTCTTCCCCTTCTGCTGCCTCAAAAAGAAACAACAAGAAAGAAGAACACCCCACATACCCCCACTCCTGAGCAGGGTTCTTTACTTTCTCTAGGAGAGAGCAATATGACTACCAGTACTATGAAAGCTAATAAAGAGATAAATGTAACTCTTGAATTCCTCATGCTCTGTGGACTCTAGTATTTTCCAGTTAAATCTGCACAGTTATTGGGTGGCAGCATGCACAAGATCTATACAAGTTAAAGTCAGACAATATTCTAACACCAGTGGAAGGGGAAGATAGGTATGGATTTCTAGCAGTATTTGAAATCCTAGTAGAATTGGAAACCTGTTAATAAAGAAAGAGATTCATTCT
This sequence comes from Hylomyscus alleni, assembly GCA_019843855.1. Lineage (NCBI taxonomy): Eukaryota > Metazoa > Chordata > Mammalia > Rodentia > Muridae > Hylomyscus > Hylomyscus alleni. The sequence goes on from JADRCC010441350.1 coordinate 6,223, forward strand.
TCAGAAACGGTGTGACTACTTGTTAGGCTGAACATGCTCAGTGGTAGGCAGTACAGCCAGGAGTACATGGGCAACATGAAGTAAACTTTATGGGATTTAAAGTAAAATAATTTGAAGTACAGGGCAAATCTCAGAGAATGTGAGAGAGAGGTTGACTTTTAACAAGATACAGTGTGTGTGTGTGTGTGTGTGTGTGTGTGTGTGTGTGTGTGTGTGTGTGTGTATGTATGTGTGTGTATATACACATATGCATATATATACATAGATTTGATATTTTATTTATTTACATTTCAAATGTTATCCCCTTTCCCAGTTTCCCCTCTGCAAAACCCCTATCCTATCCCCCAACTCTGCTTCTATGAGGGTGCTCCTCCACTGTACTGGCTAATCCTAGTTGTCAACTTGACTATATCTGGAATGAACTATAATCCAGAATTGGAAGACTCACCTGTGGCCCTAATCTGAAGGCTGAGAGATACAAGTTTGTGACCTGAATCTTGGCATGGAGATCTTGAGGCATAGTGGCTATGAATCCCAGAAGGTTAAGACAGGAAGATCTCCAAGTTCAAGGTCATCTGGGATTAAAGATGTGGTGACACACACCTTTAATCTGGGCCATACTTTTTTCTGGAGACCTATATAAGGACTTTGGAAGAATGAAGGCTCTCTCTCTCTCTTCTTTGCCTGCTTGCCTTGTGTGACTGAGCAACTGATAGACCCTTGGACTTCCATTCACAGCTGTTGCTGACCATTGTTGGGAGTTGTACTACTGACTGTAAGTCATCAATAAATTCCTTTACTATGTAGAGACTATTATAAATTCTGTGACTCTAGAGAACCCTGACTAATACACCCACCCATCCATCCACTCCCACCTCACCTCCCTAGCATTCCTCTACACTGGAGCATCAAGCTTTTACAGGACCAAGAACCTGACTTACCATTGATGCCAGATATGGCCCCTTCAGCTCATTCAGTCCTTCCCCTTAACTCCTCTATTGGGGTCCCTATGCTCAGTCCAATGGTTAACTGCAAGATTTTACATCTGTATTGGTCAGGATCTGTCCAATTTTCTGAGGAACCACCAGACAGATTTCCAGAGTGTTTGTACCAGCTTGCAATCCTACCAGCAATGGTGTAGTGTTGCTTTTTCTCCACATCCTCACTAGCATCTGCTGTCACCTGAGTTTTTGATCTTAGTCATTCTTACTGGTATGAGGTGGAATCTCAGGCCTATTTGACTTGCATTTCCCTGATGACTAAGGGTGTTGAACATTTCTTTGGATGCTTCTTAGCCATTTGATTTTCCTCAGTTGAGAATTCTCTCTTTAGTGCTGTTTCCCAATTTTTTCAATAGGATTATTTGTTTCTCTGGAGTCTAATTTCTTAAGTTCTTTATATATGTTGGATATTAGTCCTCTATTGGATGTTATGATTGGTAAAGATCTTTTTGCAATCTGTTGGTTGCCATTTTGTCCTATTGGCATTGTCCTTTGCCTTACAGAAGCTTTGCATTTTTATGAGGTCCCATTTGTCAATTCTTGATCTTAGAGCATAAGCCATTGGTGTTCTGTTCAGGTAATTTTCTCCTGTGCCCATGTGTTTGAGGATTTTCTACACTTTCTCTTCTATTAGATTCTATGTATCTGTTTTTATGTGGAGGTCCTTGATCCAGTTGAACTTGAGCTTTGTACAGGGAGATAAGAATGGATCAATTTGTATTCTTCTATCTGTTGACATCCAGTTGAACCACCACCATTTGTTGAAAATGCTATCTTTTTTCCACTGGATGGTTTTAGTTCCTTTGTCAAAGATCAACTATCTATAGGTGTGTGGGTTCATTTCTGGGTCTTCAATTGCATTCCATTGATCTACCTGCTTGTCACTGTATCAATACCATGCAATTTTTATCACTATTGCTCTGTACTATAGTTTGAGGGATGGTGACTCCCTTAGATGCTATTTTATTATCGAGACTAGTTTCACTATCCTGGGTTTTTGTTATTCCAAATGAATTTGAGAATTGCTCTTTCTAACTCTATAAAGAATTGCGTTGGAATTTTGATAGGTATTGCATTTAATCTATACATGGCCTTCAGCAAGATGGCCATTTTTACTATATTAATCCTGCCAGTCCATCAGCATGAAAGATCTTTCCATCTTCTGTGGTCTTCTTCAATTTCTTTCTTCAGAGACTTGAAGTTCTTGTCATAAGGATCTTTGACTTGCATTGTTAGAGTCACACCAAGGTACTTTATATTATTTGTGACTATTGTGAAGGGTGTTGTTTCCCTAATTTCTTTCTCAGCCTGTTTATCTTTTTATTTTAGGAAGGTCACTGATTTGTTTGAATTAATTTTGTATCCAGCCACTTTGCTGAAGTTGTTTATCTCCTGTAGCAATTCTCCGTAGAAATTTTTTGGGTCACTTAAGTATACTATCTTATCTGCAAATAGTGATATTCTCAGTTCTTTTTTCTAAACTGTATCCCTTTGACCTCCTTTTGTTTTCTAATTGCTCCATCTAGAAATTGAAGAACTATATTGAATAGACAGGGAGAGAGTTGGCAGTTTTGTCTAGATTCTGCTTTTAGTGGGATTGCTTCAAGTTTCTCTCTATTTAGTTTGATGTTGGCTACTGGTTTGCAATATGTTGCTTCTACTCTGTTTATGTATGGGCATTGGATTCCTGATGTTTCCAAACCTTTTAACATGAAGGAATGTTGAATTTCGTCAAACGTTTTTTCAGCATCTAATGAAATGATTATGTGTTTCTTCTCTTTGTATTTATGTACACAAATTATGTTGATAGATTTCCATATATTGAACCATCCCTGCATCTATGCGAAGGAGCTAACTTGATTATGATGAATGTTTGTTTTGATGTGCTTTTGGATTAGGTTTCGGAGAATTTTACTGAGTAGTTTTGCATTGATATTCATAAGGGAAATTGGCCTAAAATTTTTTCTTTGTTTAGTCTTTGTGTGCTTTTTGTACAAACATAATTGTGGCTTCATAGAACTAATTGGGTAGTTTTAATTCTGTTTATATTTTGTGGCATAGTTTGAAGAGTATTGGTATTAAATCTTCTTTAAAGATCTAGTAGAATTCTGCCCTAAAAGCATCTGGCCTGGGCTTTTGTAGAGTTGACAGTCTGTGAATGACTGCTTCTATTTTTCTAGGGGTTATGGGACTGTTTACATAGCTTATCTGATCCTGGTTTAATTTTTATATTTGATGTCTGTCTAGAAAATTGTCTATTTCATCCAGATTTTCCAGTTTTTTTGAGTATAGACTTTTGTAGTAGGATCTGGTTGTGACCTGCGCAACCGTCTTGCCGGCAAGAATGCACGTGGGCACATGGATCCTTCTGCAGCAGACTTTATTCCATTGTAACTGAGGAAGACGGGAGTCCCAGAAATGGCACTGCTTATATACCCCCTAAGGCGACGTGTTTACTTTTGATTGGCTGCTTGCCCATAACTCAGTAAAACGCCCCGGGATTGGGCAGTAACTTGGCGGGCTTTGCTATTCGCACATGCACACTGAACTTGTTCACTCCCTGGGAGACAGGACGCTATCGCCATCTTGTAATGGCGATTGCTGTATGACTCACACGGCCCTCTACATCTGGTGATTTTTTGGATTTTCTCAGTTTCCATTATTATGTCTCCTTTTAATTTCTGGTTTTGTTAATTTGGATACTATCTCTGAGTTCTATGGTTAGTCTGACTAAAGAGTTATCATTGTTGTTGACTTTCTCAAAGAACCAGCTCCTGGTTTTATTGATTCGTTGTATAGTTCTCTTTGTTTCTGCTTGGTTGATTTCAGTCCTGAGTTTGATTATTTCCTGCCATCTACTCCTCTTGGGTGAATTTGCTTCTTTTTGTTCTAGAGCTTTCAGGTGTGCTGTTAAGCTACTAGTCTATGCTCTCTGCAATTTCTTTATGGAGGTACTCTGTGCTATGAGTTTTCCTCTTAGCACTGTTTTCTTGTGTCCCATAGGTTTGGGTAAGCTGTACATTCATTTTCATTAAATTTGAAAAAAGTCTTTAATATCTTTCTCTCTCTCTCTCTCTCTCTCTCTCTCTCTCTCTCTCTCTCTCTCTTTCTCTCTCTCCTTCCTTCCTTCCTTCCTTCCTTCCTTCCTTCCTTCCTTCTTTCTTTCTCTCCTTCTTTCTTCCTTTACCAAGTTATTTTTGAATAGATCATTGTGCAGCCACCATGTGTATGTGGGCTTTCTTTTGTTTTTGTTGTTATTGAAGACCAGACTTAGTCCATAGTGAACTGATAGGGTGGGATTATTTTTATCTTCTTGTATCTGTTCAGGCTTGTTTTGTGACCAATTATATGGTCAATTTTGGAGAAGGTACCGTGAAGTTCTGAGAAGAATGTATATTCTTTTGTTTTAGGATTAAATGCTCTATAGTTAAATCCATTTTATTCATAACTTCTAGTTTCACTGTGTCTCTGTTAGTTTTTGTTTCCAAAATCTGATCAATGATGAGGGTTGTGTGCTAAAGTCTCCCACTATTATGGTCTGAGGTGCAATATCTGCT
>JADRCC010441381.1:879-18854 GCA_019843855.1 Hylomyscus alleni
CTTTTCTTAATTTGTGTGCATCAGTGTAAAATGTATGGACTCTAGAAATTGAAAAGATTCACCTGGGAATATCCTTGATAAGAAGTTACTCCAGTTGTCGGTTGTTGGATTTTACTTATCTAAAGATGGCCTGGACCTTAGTTATCTTGTCTTCTATTCATTCTCCCATAGGAATTCTTATACAGAGAGAATTTTATCTTACAATGGATATATTTTGTGCACCGAATAAAAAATTAAAAACCACCAGGCAATGGTGGTTCATGTCTTTAATCCCAGCACTTGTGAGGCACAGGCAGGCAGATTTCTGAGTTCGAGCCAGCCTGGTCTACAGAGTGAGTTCCAGGACAGTGTGGGCAATACAGAGAAACCTTGTCTTAAAAAAAAATCAAAATAAATAAATAAATAAATAAAAATAAAAACCATGTAGAAAAGGTTTCTGAATTGATACTAAAGGGAAAAATGAGACTTCATTAATTAGCTGAAATAAATCCAACTGAGATTGTGGTACCTTTTCCTTATGCTAAGCATGCCCCATTACACCACAAGATTAACACTGGCAAAGAGCTTGCAGTAGTATTTTGGGAGAGATTAGCAAATACCCTAAAAGCAAGTGGTTTCAGTTTATAAAAAGAACTAATAGGATTTTCCCATATATAATAAGATCTTTTTGCGAAGGTTGACTTCAGCTGTCAAATGGTTTATTGAATCCATTAGCAAAAAGGCACTAATCTAATTTTTAGCTTTAGAAAACATGAATGCTAAAGTCAAAGAAATGATCAGACCATTGAGGTAAGATGAATGGATTAGAAATACAGTTGATGTTAGACACCATTCACTTTATTTGACCTTTATAGGAGAAACTATCACCTAGGACTTTGAGAGAATTCCAAACTCTCAAATGTGTCAATTGTGGTGAGCAAGGTCATTTAAAAAGAAATAGCAAAGAAAACCAAATTAATTCTAAATGGGAGCCTATGCCTCCTGGAATATGTAAGAGATGTTGCAAATGGCAACATTTTATTTTGATTGATTAATTTTAGTAAATTTCTCTTCAGGCCTTGCTTCCAAGTATCATTTTTGTTTCTCTGTGCTGTTCCACCTGTATCTTTTGTTCTAAAAACTTCTCTCAGCCTTGTCTCAAATTTTCTATTTTCTCTCTTTGCTAGTCAGTTTGATGTGTGACATTCTGCATCTTTTGTTCTAGTGCCTTTCTAGGCCTTGTCTCCAACCTTTATTTTCCTCTCTCTATTGCTTATCATGTCCTATAAAATCCTATATCTTTAGTTCTAGTGTTTTCTCTAGGCCATGTTGCCAAGTCTTAAATTTTTCTCTGTTGTTCATTATATTCTATGAATTCTTTTATCTTCTGTTCTGGGCCTTGTATCAATAATTTAAAATTTTCTTATGTTGAAATTCCAATATTATAGCATGTATTCTGCACCTTTTGCTCAACTGTCTCTATATTTCAGACTTTTTCTCTTCCTGACCCTGAGAGATCTGAACAGTTTCCATACTCTGATTTATACCTTTCTGAAATTTCCCATCTACTGACTTAACATTGTTCACATTTTCTAAGACTAGTAAATTTTTTCTAAGGTCCTGGTTTCTGAAAAGGCATAGCAAACCAAGAAGTGTGTTAGAATAAAAATGAAACTTAACACTGTAATAATGATAATGACAAGGTAGCAATTTCCTCTAATTCTGTCATTTTTCAATCGCTCAAAATAGCATCACATAAAATCCAAAAGGTATTTATTCTGTTTGTCTTCTTAATGTGTCTGTTTTCAACATTATCAATTCATAACTCTCTTTTTATTTCTTTTTTCATTTTTATTGCTTTTTATATATTTACATTAGTATTTTTGTCCCCCTTGCTGGTCTCCCCTCTGCAAATCCCTAATGCATCCCTTCTCTTCTTTGTCTCTAAGAGGGTAGTCCCCCACCCACTCACTCCCACTATCATCCCCTTATGATGGGGCACCAAGCCTCCATAGGACCAAGGGCTGCCCCTTCTCTTGATGCAATGTAAAGCATGCCTCTGCTGCATATGAAGCTGGAGCCATGGACTCATTCATGTATATACTCTTTGGTTGGCAGTTTAGTACCTGGGAGATCTGGGCTACTGACATACCTTTCCTGCCACAATTACACAGCCTAATGTTTTCTGGGCATCACTCCACTCTATTCGGGAAATTTCCTAAAGATTAACATGGAGATATACTTTTATGTAGTAATATAGTTTAGATGTATTGATGAATTTCTAATTTCTGATAATGATTTTGTAGAACTCCTAAATTGACACAAATAACCTCAATCCCCATATAGATTAAAAGTTGCAAATAGAGGTCTGTAAAACTTCATGTGTCATGGGCTAATTGTACTAGAAAAAGAAACAAGATTGGAACAGATTTACAATAAAGGAAAACATTCCTTGTAGGTTAGGAATGAGGCCACTATCTGTAAACTAAAGGTCATAAACTGACACTGGACAATTTATTGTAGGTGAAAGCACAGAAAATAAATGAAGGACTAGTTTATTTATACAAGACTTCAAAATAATAAGACATAAGGCAGAAGATTTCTCTCTTGACAAAACTGTACTAACTTGTGACATAAAAATTATTGCTTTAAACTTATACTGAACTTGTGGATCTTAGTGTAAAGGCATATAAACAATTCTACTATAACTACTTAAGCCTTAATGATCTATTACATGAAATTATGGAATGTAAAAATGGTTAAAAACCATCTGATAAATTGTCCTGAGAAGGTATAAAAACTGAGGATGGCAATAAAGTGGCAGTGTATCCCTTTTCTGCTACATCGAATATCTGTGTGTCTATGTGTGCCTGATTTTCTATTCTCTTCTCTCCTCTCCTCTCCTCTCCTCTTCTGTTCTCTCCTCTCCTCTTCTCTCCTCTTCTCTCCTCTCCTCTCCTCTCCTCTCCTCTCCTCTCCTCTTCTTTTCTCTTCTCTTTGACTCATGAGGAATTAGGGGACTCTGAGCCTGTTGTATGGCTAGAACAAGGTCCCTGAGTCAACGAAAACAGAATCCAAGTAACTAAATTTCTTTTTCCCTGCTCCTATGAGCAGGAGTTAATTGCCATAAGTCATCATCTTTTGACCCTGATCCCCAATACCATGTCCTTCACTGCATTCACTAGGAACCTCAATGTCATGTGAGGATCCCAGCATAACAATAACTAAGACATGCATATAGCAATATGTTTTCAAAAGAATTAACAACATGTCACAGTAACAACTGAAGATACTATCTAATCTTTGATGGAATGTGTGCTAATAAATCCATCCTAGTTAAAAACCACAATTAATTTTCTTAGCTTATCAAACACCATAGCTGGCTCTGGCTGACCTTATATGAACTACCTCAGTCTACAGTAGGGAAAATCATGAAATACAGAGGCCACTTTAGGTGCAGCAACCAAAAGATTATGTACCTCTCTGGGACCTGGGGTAACTGTACCTATTAGCATCTTAAAAGAATTTCCCAGTATTTATTGCTAGCCAGAAAGGATAAAAATTTGAATATGGATTATGATATTTAATAGTCTTTCTTAATGTGACTGGATTTAAAGTTTCCTAAAGCACATGCCAAGGAATGTCTTTAGGAAGAAGTACAAAGAGGTTTAACTGAGGAGATACACTCAGATTGTAGGTAGAACCATGCTATATGCCATTCCGTATCCTAAGGACATGATCTGAAAACCAGTCTTCATGAATGTAAGTTGCAGGGTATTTTGTATACATAAATGTGCATGGAAGTTCTTTTCATAATCACAGAAAACAATACAAATAAGTAAAAAAGTTAATATAAAATTTGAAAATAACTTACCAATTACAAAGGAACACACATATATGTTCAAAAAACACATATGAATCCAAGCAAAACTGGACTAAGTGAAATAATGAACAGGGTAAATGCCTATGAATTTAGGTCAGCGAAAGAATACTTGCCTAGTTCACAGGCCCTTCATTTAATCCTAACTGCTACAAAAAAAAACAAAACCATGTCTAGTAGGTTTTGAATTAGCTTGGTGTTAGAGCACTAGCCTAGCAAGCAAAAGGCCATGTATTTAATCTCATCATCAAAAAAGAAAAGAAATGTTGGCAAATCTTGAGCCAGATTCAAGCCAGGGAAATCATAAGATCCTCTACTTCATATACTATCCCCTAACACCAGATCTAGTCTGGATTCCACATGCAGTGCCAAGGCCTAGTCTATGTGTACCACATCAAACTTCAGACTTTGGTAAGGAGATACTTCTGCCTACAACCTACAGGATTCGGACAGAAATATGTCCTGTGTGCCAATACAAGGGACTCTTATACCACTTGGAACTATCCATTTTGCATTTCATTCAACCTGTCCTCCTACCCAGGCCCTGAGCATGTTCACAAGAACCCAGCTTGCTTAGTTCCCTGATCTATGTTAGATCTCTGGTAGAAGTATGATACCCAAATCTTAGGTCTCCATGGGCTGCTCACCCACTTCCCTGGCCTAGTCTAGTCAACTCTGCCTTAGCTATTTTCAAACACCAGACTTGGAACAGGACATGTATATTGCATGAGCCACCTGTGTCCACATGATTTATTTCATTTAAGCCACCCTCAGGTCCGACTTAACACACATATCCTGTGTTCTCTCCCACCTAGCTGTGTCCATATCAGAGAAACAACTAGCATAAGATGTCCACAGGCCCAGAATTCATTGCAAACATATAGATAATATAAAAAAATTAAGAGTACATTTTCTAGCCCAAGCTTACTAGTTCTATAGAAATGTTTTCCAATGAGAATTACCTAGATGACTATAACGACATGGAATTTAAATTAACAATAATAAACTAAACCAAGTAATTCAAGTACATTAAAGAGAAATAGAAAAACAACTCAATGAACTTAAACAGAAGGAACTAAAATAGAATATAAGCCTAACAGTTGTAGATGAACATACAAAAAATAGAATAACTGAAAGGACAAATAGATTTGAAAACAAAATTCAATATAAAGGTCAAAATATTGATGAGAACTCAAGTTGGAATAAAGATACTATTTAAAAACAAAATAACTGCTCTAGAAAACTCAAGGGAAAATATTATATGTGGGATGGATCAAGTAGAAGATACCACTGTTCAGGAAAATAAAATAACTGGATAAATAATTCTTTTATACACACACACACACACACACACACACACACACACACACACACACAGTTCAATAGTCAGAAGAATTTAGTTACGGTGCAAAATTTCCTTACTTAGATGTTTAGATTCAATATAATCCTGATAATAATTCTTAGATGGATTAGTGTGTGCCTCTGTATGACAAGTGGTTTTCATTTTCCTGGAACTCAAATAATAATCTCAGGAAAAAAATTTTAAAAAAAGATATCATATCAGGACTTAAAGATAAATTTGGATAAATAGATGAGACAAGTAAAGATAAAGAAATATTTTTTTTAAAGCACAGGAAATGAAGATGTAAGAATCATGGGACAGCATGAAAAGACTAAATCTTTTATCAATAAACATAGATGAGGAGAAAAAAATCCCAGGTCAATGTCATAAAGCAGATGCATGACAAGATCCTAGAAAGAAATGTCCGAAACTTAAAGAAAGCATACGCATACAGATACAAGAAGCACAAAGAACACTAAATGGAAAAGGGCACAAAAACAAAAAACTAAAACCAACCAAATAAAAACACTTCCCCACAGAACACCATTGGTTAAATCATAAACATATAAACCAAACAAAACATATTAAAAATTGCAAGAGAAAAATACAGGTCATATATAGAGGAAAATCCATTAGAAAAACTGATGATTTCTCAATGGACACCTTGAAACTTACAAGAGCCTGAAACGATGCACTACTAGCTCTAGAAAATCACATCTGCCAACACACACTACTATATCCAATGGAGCTATCTGTCATAGCTGAAGGAGAAAGAAGCATTTTCCACAATAAAAACATGACCAACAACAAAGAGTAAAGGGCTGGAAGAAGATTTTCCAATTAAATAGTCTCAAGAAAAAAGCTGAAGTAGCCATTCTGATATCTAAAAAAATACTTTCAGGTGCCTTTACTTAAGATTCAAAGTATAAATTGTCTGATGCAGGGAATAAAGTTGGATATTGCATGAGATACATGTTTAGGTCCCACTCTCCCAGATTCATGCTACCAACTGAAGTGGTAAGCAAAATACTTGAAACATAACTTTAGACTAAAGGGATAAAGCACTGCCAAGAAAACCTAGAAAGAAAACAAATGAAGCTACAGTTAAGGAAACATAAAATACAACTAAGAACATAAACAGTATAAATAGATAGCTAAATAACTACAATAAAACACATGTCTCAATAATAACCTTAAGTATCAATAATGGCCTCAATTCTCAATCAAAAAGCACAATCAGGATGAATGGGACAAGAAACAAATTCCACCTCTCCTCTGTCTTTAAGACACTCACCTTAGGTTTAAAAATAGTTACTGCCTTAAGGTGAAAGGATGCAATAACAATGGGCCAGGAAGCAAGCAAATACTACTAGGTTGATATCTAAAAAGTATGTCAAGCCAAAAACTGATGAGAAAATATAAAGAAGGGCACTTCATTATAACTAGGGGAAAATTAATCAAGAAGACATTATTACTATCACAAACATATATGCACCAAACTCTGGTACATCTAATTTCATGACAGTATGGTATTAGAATTAAGATACAGATTAACATCACACATTTAATAGTAAGTATACAAGGTAGTTTAATGCTAGCTTGACAAAAGCTAGAGTCATCTGAGAAGATGAACCTGAATTGAGAAAATACCTCTATAAAATGTGACTGTAGGTAACACTGTAGGAATTTTTAAATTACCAATTACTGTGGGATAGACTGGCTCATTCTGAGTTCTGCCAACTCTGGCCTTACGGTCCTAGGAGCTTTAAGAAAGCAGTTTGAAGCCCGGCAGTGGTGGTGCATGTCTTCAATCCCAGCACTTGGGAGGTAGAGGCATGTGAATTTCTGAGTTTGAGGCCAGCCTGGACTACAGAGTGAGTTCCAGGACAGCCAGGGCTACACAGAGAAACCCTGTCTCAAAAAAAAAAAAACAACAAAAACAAAAACAAAAACAAACAGCTTGAGTAATTTACAAACAACAAGGAAGTAACAGTGTTCCTTTATGGCTACTCCAACTTCTTACATTGTATTCTTCTTACATCCTTCCATGATGGACTTCTCTTAGTAACAGATGAAAAGCTTTATAGAAAACTGCAACTGATAAAAATACCAAAACAAAAACAAGTGTTCATGGATGCTGAGTTCAAATTGATTCATTTATAACACAATGCATGTACCTGAGGCTCAGGGACATCATTCAAAGATGGGTAGAAAGATTATTCAGTGTCATACTTTATTCCCAGCACTTGAGAGGCAGAAGCAGGCACACTTCTGAGTCTGAGGCTGAGAGAGAGAGAGAGAGAGAGAGAGAGAGAGAGAGAGAGAGAGAGAGTCAGATGACCAGAAAATTTATTGTGAGATTATGTCTCATAAAATGGGAAGCTTTACTTATAATATCTCAACAATATGGCTGTCTAAACAGGTATAAAACTATTAGACATCCTAATATAGAAGTAGTAATCTCATTGCTTTCCACCCAAAGCTAAAGTACTATGGAACAATAAAAACAATGCTGAGAGTATGAGAAGTAGCCTTCCTTATAGACTAGACCTTAAGTACTTATCTGACAGCATATAGTCAGCCTGAAATCAATACACACATGTAACAGACTTTGCAGATTTTATTTATATATACAAAATAATGAAACTAATCATAACTCAGAAAAGGAACTGTGTGTGCCTAGTCCAATTTGGCACAACACAACTCTTGTGCCTAAGGCTCAGGAAACATCATAGAAGAGACTGTGGAAAGATTGTAGAGAAATACAGAAGGAAAAAAGAAAACATGATTCTAAGATGAAGCAAGTGATACTTAGGGGGAGTTGGAGAGAGAGAAGGAAAGTGGAAAAATATGATTATGTTTTGATTTTTTTAAAAAAACTTAAGATGTAATGAAAAGAAATGAACACAATATCAGAAATGAAGTGAAAAAAATAAAATAAAATAAACAAGAAAAGAAAGTCACAAATGTCATATAAGAAGGAGGGGTCATTTACTGTATGAATCCAAAAATATCACTAAATGGAAAAGATAATGCTTTTGAGGGGCTAGCAATGACAGCCAAGGAACAAAGAAATTTCTAGTGATGTTGCAAACACTCTCAATCTAATGGTGATGATTAGGAACTGGCTTATACTTGGTGAGTTGTAGAAGACAATGGCTAAAAATTCATAAATTTTACTGTGTATAAAGTACTTATTACCTCATTTCAAGTTATTTTTATTATATTATATCAATGTGAGTGTATATAGGGAGGGAGCATAGCCTTGCTACTTAAGGATTGTGGAAATCAAAGGTGAACTTGCAGAAGTCAATTCTCTTCTATCATGTTGAACTCAGGCAATCAGAACTGATAACAAGTACTTTTTCTCATTGAATCATCTTAATGATCACCTCATTATCATTTTAAATCTGAGGGCTGATGAGCCAATTCAATTGACATGTTTTCTTCGACATCTGAATACATTTTTTTAATGTTTTAGAATCAAAATGGTACAAAGAAAGGACTGAGTTCTCCAAGTTGAGCTCTGACCTTTACTCATGAGCAATTAAATGTGCATATCAACATATAAACAAATAAATAAGTATAAAACAAATTTAATAAGATATAATCTAAGAAAACATTGAATAGTGAAATCAATTTTATGAGGACACAATGCATTTCAGAGTACTTGATATAAAATAGAAGTATACATGTAGCATAGAAATAATGTCTAGTGTACATTGTGTAGAATTTTTATTCCACCTAAGAATCAGTTTTTAGGATGGGATCACTAACAATGTTATTCCTGAACAGCATTGTGTACATTTTCTAGGTTGAATATAAAAATCTTCTGGAAAATATAAAAATAAAATATTCCAAACAACCCCAACTTCACAACTATGGAAATTACCAAAAGAAAGCTAAAGAGTGGACCTCTCCAGAAGGACAAAGAAGCACATGTGCATTTGAACACACAACAGAGATGGATGCTGTGGTCCAGGAACATCTTTGTCAGGTTTCGTCCTAGTCACTTAGTCATCTTAGACACTGAGTGTCTAAGAGATTGTACAAGCACACCTCAGAGTGCATCTGTATAGATATTTCCTGAGATGATTAATGCATTTTAATACTTGAAAGGATGTTAAAAGATGGCAGAAATTTTATGGGAGAGAGTCTGGTTGGAGGACACAGATAACCAGAGAAGGGTCTTTGGGAGCTATATCTCATCTTGGTCACTCCCTGTTTTACAGATGTGCTTTCCACAGTCCATGACTTTAAAAGTTCTATTCTACTGCAGCTTCTCATTGTGGAGTAAATCTTGAAATCATGAGACAAAATTAATCCTTCCTGTTTTCATTTATTTTACTCAGGTCACTGCAGTGAGAATATACTTAACATATGATCTATGTTCAATGAATAAGAATGAAATAAGTTGCTAGAGCTCTTATTTGCTGGCCAGCCTGGCAGAATTCATCACTGAAGTGAAATTTTATTAAAAGTAGGTGTCAGGTATGTCATATTCACTGGAAAACCAGTCTATAATTGCAGCATTTATTACTCAGGATACATATGTTATACAAAGGTAATAATCAAAAGAGGAGGAGTGAGTGTGTTATATGTCAGTCAATGCTGAAAGCATGGAGGAACAAAGAAAGGAACCCAGAATCCTAGAAATGGAGATGATAATACAACAATCAGTATAACAACATCTGATGCTAAGTCAAGGCAGGTGTCAGCATTGAACATTGATGGTCCAGTGTTGTGAGGCTACAAAAGTACAGGGTCAGGATAAGGGCTCACTTAAGCAGAACAGGACAAGCAAGTCTAGGCTTTTAGAGTTTGTTTCAGAAAGAATGGGAAGCACAACATGGGTATTGGAGTTTAATTTTTTCCTGTAGATAACATATTGTTTATGCATAATTTAGAGCATTCTGGACCCAAGAAATGATAATTCACCCATAGAGGAAGAAAACCAAGAGACAAATACTATTATTTGGAAAGAATCAGTAACTTGGTCAATAAATAATTCAGGATTTCATGTAGATTGTTAATCATTGATTGGATAATTTTAAACACAGGTAGTGCTCTCTATACAAAGGTATGGAGTAGAATATTAATGTACAAAACCTTTCATCCCTGAGGCCCAACAAGAAAACTTTCAAAGTGTTTTTTAATCTTCATTGATTTATTTGTCAGAACTCTTTTAATTGGAAACCAATACCAGAAGAAGGGGATTATTTTGCCTAATTTTATAATTTTATATTTTCTCCCACATTATCTTTGCTCATGAATCTGAGGAAGGCTGTATCCATGAGGAGAAAGAATAATCATCTTGAAACCTCAAAGACTTCACATACCTGCAAAGGTTCCAAATAAGACATTTCTGGTCTTTTGTGACCTCACAATAGTTTTCTGGTGTCTCACACTTCTTGGCAGGTCCAAAATGTCTACACTTGACATCTTGAAGAGTTGTCAAATGTAAGAGGTTTACTCAGGGTCAGCTTAAAGCATTGTCTTTGTCCTTTGGCTCTAAAAAAGAGAGAATTGCCAGGGGAGGATGGAACTGTCTTTTGTGCTGACGCTGGTCGGATTCTAGAACGGGATGGCTTCAGGAGAGCAAAAAGGTCTCTCCACCCTTAATCCTGGCAATGGACAGACTGTAAGGATGAAAATCAGAGACTTGAAGCAGGCTGCCTGAACCAACCAAACATGGGTGGGCTGATCCTCTTATTTTCTCATTTGTATTATTGTATCAAGAACTTCTCTTGCTCAACTTTCAACCTACATTTGGGGCCACCAAAAATTAATCTGAAGAGTTGAAAATTTTGCAGTGTGAAGGAGGTGAAGTGCAGAGAACAAAAACAAGTAATCTGAGGAAGGTATATGACCAGAAAAATAGTAAATAGGAGGAAAAGAAAAGGGCTATACTGTTCATATCAGAGATGGGGTGGGGTGGGGGTGGGGACAAGGGTAATGTGTAAGTATGGGAATGAAGGATTCTGGATCACATCTAAATGCAGTCAGGTCCTATCTCCTGCAGCTCATCTCCTTGCAAACACAACAGACTGAATAATAAGATGTCTGCCCACCATCACTGGCATGTAAAAGCTGGGATCTTACCTCGCAGGAAGCTCACCAGCATTTCCTATTAGGAGCAGCAGGAGGTACTTTCCTATTGAAGTGGGATTCTAGGAGCAGAGAGCAGCAGACTATTGCATGTCATTTTTCTGATTGATTGTCTAAGACCCAACCATAAGAGAGAAATCATGCCCCCTACAATTAAGCAAAACTCAGTGACTGGGTAGTATATAGACCCTAGGGAGAGCCTAATATTATTATTCTGTTAAGTGAACATAGTAGTGGACTACTCTCCCCTTTGTCAATATATTTATAAAATAAATTAGTGTATTTCTTCACACGTATCAGAGATGATTGCTTTTTTAATAAATGGAAATTAATACAGAGACATGAACCTAGTCAACATGTAGAGAATAATAGACGATGGGGTCCTCAACTGCAAGTGGTACATTTATATGAAGCCAATATACTTAGTAGTATTCATTTTTGAAACAGCACGCACTTTTATTGGATAAAATCAATACAAAAAAATGTGCCAGTTTGAAATTTACCTTCAAAATTCTTTTTTTGTTGATGCATATATCCTACATCCTTCCTCAACTTTGCACCCTGTTGTCTGCAGGAGGCAATCATTAGAAATTCTCTAACCTTGCCAACCAGCAGATGAAGTAGGCAATCCTTAACCCTCTCTGTCCTCCAGTTTCAATCTCCTAGTCTCATCCATAGTTTGTAGCAAACCACCTACTATAAACTGAGTGTTCCTTGCCCCCATTCTTATGGGTGTATGCAGATTCTAGTGGACCCACTCAATGTTCCTCCCACTTTCTAGCCCATCCTTATCCCTTAATGTGAGCTCCCAATACCTAGAAACAGATCCATCCCTGGGCTCCCAGTGTCCACATCTGACAGGCTTTCAGAAACATTTTTACCAAGCAATATACAACCACCACAGTTTCCTAAGAACCACAGGGCATCAGAAACCATTGATTGGAATGTTCACTCACTAAACACAGGACTAGATATCAGCACCTAGAATTACAACTATCCCTATATAGATGATGAGTCATCCGCATAAAAACACAATCAACAAGAGCCAGACAATATGTCTCCTCTGGAGTTTGGAAACCTGAACAGTAGGCTCTGAGAAATGTAATATACCTGACACACAAGAGAAGGACTTTAAAATAGCTTTTATTAATATGTTCAAGGAATTCAAAGAGGATATATTGATATACCTATGAAGGATATTCTATTCAAGAATGAAAGTAGAAAACAATCAAAACATGAAAGTTGAAAAGAATCAACAAAGAAATCACAAACTGAGGGAAAATTGAAAATGAAAAATATAGGAACCTCAGAGGCAAGCATCACCAACAGAATACAAAAGATAGAAGAGAAGAGGCATTGTAGACAAAGTAAATGAAATGGATACCATGGTCAAAGAAAATGTTAAATCTAGAAAAATATAATATGTGCATTAAACATCCAGAAAATCTGGGATACCATAAAATGACCTAAAATACAAAGATAGGAGTACAGAAAGGAGAAAAATCCAGGTCAAATGCACAGAAAAATAAATATTTTCTTAAAACCCCAACTTAACTATTTAATTTATATAAAATAAGATACAGAAATTTTTATTTTATTTTTATTGAAAATGGATTTTTTCATAATATATTCTGTTTCATTTAACTAGCAGGTTTCAAGATAATGTGTGAGAAGAGACAGGAGAGAGATTATGAAGGCCAAAGGGCCAGGAGAATGAATGGAAATCTGCAGCTGCCAGGAACGGTTGGGTTGGAGGGAATCTCTAGGAAGTACCAGAGATCTGCAATGGAGGAGGCTTCTGGGAGCCTATGGGAGTGTGTGTGTGTGTGTGTGTGTGTGTGTGTGTGTGTGCGTGCGTGCGTGTGTGTGTGTGTGTGTGTGTGTGTGTGTGTGTGAGACCTTAGCAGAGAAGCATAGCAGTGGGGATATGAAACTTGAAGATGCTACCTCCTTTAACCAGGAAGGACTTCCCAGTCGAAGGATAAGGATACCAAACCATCCACAAAACTTTTGATCCAAGATTTGTCCTGTCTAAAAGAAATGTAGGAACAAAAATGGAGCATAGCTTGAGGAAATGACCAATCAATAACTGGCTCAACTTGAGATCTATGCCAGAGGCAAGCACCAATCCCTGACACTATTAATGATACTATGTTATGTTTACAGAGAGGAGCCTAGCACAACTGCCCTCTGAGAGACTCCACCCATCAGGTGACTGAAACAGATGCAGAAACCCATAGGCCAACATTGAAAAAGACTCTTATGAAAGGTCTGGGTGAAGGATTGAAGGCCCTAAAGGGGAAAGGAACTCCACAGGAAGACCAACAGTATCAACTAACCTTGATCCTTGGGAGCTCTCAGAGACTGAACCACCAACCAAAGACCATACATGGCTTGGACCTAAGCCCCTGTGCATATGTAGCAAATGTGCAGCTCAGTCTCCATGTGGGTCCACTAACAACTAGAGCAGGGGCTGTTCCTAAAAGTTGCTTCTCTGAGGATTCCATTCCTTAACTGAGCTTCCTTCTCTGGCCTCAGTGAGAGAGGATGTGCCACTGCAGAGACTTCATTTGGCAGGATTGGGGGATTATTCCCAGAGGGGCCCCAGACTCTTCAGTGGTGAAGGAGAGGAGAGACTGGGAGAAGAACTCTGTGAGGGTGGTAGTCGAATAGGACAGTGATCTGGATGTAAAATGAATAAATAAACAAATTAGTGGAGGAAAAGGAATTAAAACACTATGGTTTCCTCCAAAACCAAACAATGTCCTCTGTAGGACATATTTCAGTCACCCTTATGTGTCAATTGAAGGCCCTGAATTTGATCACACTAACTTCAGGTAGTTAAATAAATCTTTTAAGACATTAAATTCATTATCAGGCAGGCAAATGAAGACAGATAAACATATAGAGTAGGAGCATGACCTAAGAGATATGGTGAGACAAGCAGAATGTGAAACTCAAGATACAATCAGTAGATGAATGCTTGCTGGCAAGCCTCTGGATTATGACTTGGTAAACAGTAACACAAAAAAAATGTTAAAATTATTTTTTAATAATTTAAAAAATTTCTATTTCATGTGCAGTGGTATTTTGCCTGCATGTATATCCCTGCAGCACATGCATGCCTGTTGCCCACAATGACTAGGAGAGTGTATCAAATCCCATGGAAGTAATTACAGATGGTGAAACTGTCCCGCAGTTTCACGAACCAGGTTCTCTCTCAAAGGGAGGAAAATACCTGAAATGCAGAGTTCGAGAACAAAAGAACACAAAGCCAAGTTGCGTTCCAATCAAAGCTTCCAACTTTACTTTTTGGGGTTCAATATTTATAGGAAAGCGAAATTGGAATTTCTAGGTTACAGTGACATTTGCATAACATAAACAATTTGGGAGGAGTCAGGAAAGAGGCAAAGGGAAGTCAGGTGTGCCTGCTCTTGAGGGCGGTGGCTCAGGATGTCCAGCAGATCTCTGCTCTGGGGAGAGGATGGAGGCACGGCACGCGGTGGGGGAGGAGGCCAACAACAGATGTCCCCAGGCAGTCAGTCCATCCACACCCAGCAAGGTCTTCAGCCAGCATTCATGACAGCCAGCAGGCGTGCCTTCCTCTGGAATTCTCGAAGGTGGAACTCAGAGCAGTGGGCCTTTCTTTTGGGCACAGCAGGCGTGAACTGACAGTCACTGGTTATAGGCTCTAGAGTCTTGGAGTTGAGGCAGAAGGGAGGGACCCAGGAAGATGGTTTTAACTGACCATGTGGGTTTTGGGAATCTAACTAGGTCCTCTGTAAGGTCACCCTCTGCTATTAACTCCTTAACTGTCCCTCCATCCCTGATTTAAATGACTGTTAATATTGGCTATAAATTAAGATTTATTTTTAAATTCATGAATACATATCATGAAGTATTCATAATTAATTCCAAAGAATTGAAATATACAACTGATGACATAAGCATATTCTGTCTGCAAGGTAAGATGGTGTTATTAGAAACAATTTCTCTGGCCAAAAATGTCTGCATTTTAAAGATTTTTATGGTTTTATACAGTAGCCAATTTTAAAAGAATGTAAAAATTACAAGGAATTTCAACTTGAAAACTATAGAGTTTCCTAGGATAATGGTAAATAGTAAAATCTTTCCAAAATTCAAGATTAGACAGTATTAATTAGTAGCAAAACAGTGGACAGTAGAGGCATGTAGGAAGAAATTGTTCACTGGGGAATGTGCTTTTAGGGGCTGATTCTTCTCCTGGTCATTTCCTATTATACTTAACTATGCTTCCTGCATGCCACAAGTTGAACATATCTGTTCACTACAGCCTCATCAGAATGTTGGAAGGAATATCTTCCCTTGCATTGTTTCACATGGATCACATTTAAGAAATTATCTAACATATCCCATAAGTAAAACATTGTAGTTATTTTTTCTTTCTGGATAGCATGATAGAAAGCACATTACTAAAAACTGAAGCTTCATTAAGGGTAGATGTGATATCTACCATCTTCAGTGTTGGAGAACCAACCTCATTGATCATTTTATGTGTTTAAGGAAGAAAGGAGCTGAGAGATTGCACTGTCAACAAGGAAGGAATGGAGAACAGCAGGAAAAAAAAACAAATATAAGAAAGTGGGTTTTTCTCTCCAGTGACTTTCTAAAGCAGAACCAGCCAAGAGGCACAGACCTTAGAAGTGGCAGGGCAACTGGGACAGGATCCTTTCTACCTCTGTGTACACCTAGGAGGGATGACAGATACACAATCCTCTCTGCCACTGCCCCTCAATTGGAGAACTTGTGTCCAGGGAGTTCTCTGACCCAGAAACTCGGGTGAGATCACCATCTTCTCTCTGGTGACTATCTAAGGCATCACCAGCTGAGAGGCACAGACCACAGAAGTGGCAGGGCAGCTGGGACAGGATCCTTTCTATCTTCATCTACACCTAGGAGGGATGGTGGATCCACAACCCTCTCTGCCCCTCCCCCACAAGCAGGGAGCTTGTCTCCAGGGTGTGCTCTGACCCGAGGACTCAGGAAGGGTGGATGATCCACAGCCCTCTGAGCATGGGTCTTACCAGAAGAGAGCTCATCTCCCAGAAGTGCTGACACAGGCTTACAGACCCACAGGAGGAACAAGCTCCAACCAGAGACAGCAAGAACATCTAACACCAGAGATCAACAGATGGCGAAAGGCAAATGCAAGAATCTTACCAACAGAAACCAAGACTACTTGGGCATCATCGGAACCTTGTACTACCACCACAGCAAGTCCTGAATACCCTAAAACACTTGAAAAGATAGATCTAAAATCATATATCATGATAGTGATAGAGGAATTTAAGAAGGACATGAATAACTCCCTTAAAGAAATACAGGAAAACACAGGTAAACAGGTACAAGCCCATAAAGAGGAAACATGAAAATACCTTAAAGAATTACAGGAGAACATGAGTAAACAAGTAGAAGCCCTTAAAGAGGAAACACAAAAATACCTTAAAGAATTACAGGAAAGCACAACCAAGCAGGTGAAGAAATTGAACAAAACCATCCAGAAGCTAAAAATGGAAGCAGAAACAATTAAGAAATCACAAAGAGAGACAACTCTGGAGATAGAAATCCTAGGAAAGAAGTCAGGAACCATAGATGCAGGCATCACCAAGAGAATACAAGAGGTAGAAGAGAGAATCTCAGGTGCAGAAGATGCCAAAGAAAACATTGACACAACAGTCAAAGAATATACAAAATGCAAAAAGTTCCTAACCCAAAACATCCAGGAAATCCAGGACACAAAGAGAAGACCAAACCTAAGGTAATAGGTATAGAAGAGAGTGAAGACTTCCAACTTAAAGTGCTAGTAAATATCTTCAACAAAATTATAGAAGAAAACTTCCCTAACCTAAAGAAAGACATGCCCATGAACATACAAGACGCCTATAGAACTCCAAATAAAATGGACCAGACAAGAAACTCCTCCCACCACATAATAGTCAAAACACCATATGCACAAAACAAAGAAAGAATATTAAAAGCAGTTAGGGAAAAAGGCCAAGTAACATATAAATGCAGGCCTATCAGAATTATACCAGACTTTTCAGCAGAGACTATGAAAGCTAGAAGATCGTGGGCAGATGTCAGACAGATCCTAAGAGAACACAAGTGCCGGCTCAGGCTACTATACCCATCAAAACTCTCAATCACCATAGATGGAGAAACCAAAGTATTCCATGACAAAACCAAATTTACACAGTATCTTTCCACAAATCTATCCTTTCAAAGGATAATAAAAGGAAAACTCCAACAGAAGGAGGGAAACTACATCCTAGAAAAAGTAAGAAAGTAATCTTCCAACAAAACTAAAAGAAGATAGCCACATGAACAGAATTCCACATGTAACAACAAAAATAACAGGAAGCAGCAATTACTTTTTCTTAATATCTATTAATATCAATGGACTCAATTCCCCAATAAAAAGACATAGACAATCAGACTGGGTGCATAAACAGGTTCCAACCTTTTGCTGCATACAGGAAACCTAACTCAGTGACAAAGACAGACACTATCTCAGAATGAAAGGCTTGAAAACAATTTTTAAAGCTAATGGTCCCAAGAAAAAAGCTGGAGTGGTCATTCTAATATCGAATAAAATTGACTTTCAACCTAAAGTGATCAAAAAAAAAA
>JADRCC010441383.1:0-10224 GCA_019843855.1 Hylomyscus alleni
CTGGGGCAAGGAGCACATAGATGTTTGAGCACAAGGCCTCTCTTGTCCCACCACCAGGAGCCTGGCCATGTGACAGGCTTTAATGATGCACAAGCCATATGACACTGTTTACCATGCACGGATCTCTCCAGAGATGGTGTGTAGTGGGGAATCTTCAGTTTTCTGGGAAATTAAGGGGGTGGGGGGAACCAGCTTTCCTGTCCCTGCCTGGAGGCCATTCCATTATAAAGTCGGGAAATGGATCTCTAGAATTTAAACAAGCATGCTTTACCCCTTTCCTATAAACAGTAGTATAAACCCTATGCAAATACCCAGGGCAGATAAGTCACACTAGGGATGATAGCCAGGAAGGGAATCGGTTCTGATGGTACACTCAAATGGTCTCTAAACTCAAACCAGAACCTCAAGGGTTGGCCCCTTGATTGTTATTATAAGGCATAGCACTTAGTGGGGGTACTCTCAGCAAAGTGTAACCTAAAACCTTCTTGTATATAAAACTTGTGTATCCTGGATCCCAGCCCTGCACTCCTTCCATTATGTTGTAAAGGGCTTTTATTGACTGAACAAATGTTAATGCCATTCTATGTTAATAGGAGATGCTATGAGAGGCACCGAGGTATTATTCCACTTGAACCTTCAGGGGTGAAATATAGGATAACTTGCAGAACTACCTACTCTGAGCACATGTCAGCCATGAGGGCTTCAAGCCTTATGGCCAATCTCTACAGGACTCAGTGATAATTTCTCTCTTGGGTGAGGGAATTCCATAATTACCCACAGATTTATTAGGTCTCAGGATTAAAAATTCTCTGAGTAAAAGTAAAAAAGTAATGATAATTTAGAATGTATGGTAATATTCAAATGATTTGAAAACAGTAACCTCAGCAAAAATAAAAGAATGGAGAAGAAGCCCAATTTAAAGATGCGGTTGGCAACAGGAGCCATAAACCTGTGCGAGTTTATCATGTGGGTGTATGGGCTGGCATTTTCACACGTGGGAACCCCCATTGCAGCAGAACGGCCCAGCTTGCTTCCTTCAATCGCTGAGAACTGATCGGACACCCTATTGCTCCAAGCATCTCCTGGCCCTGTGCTCCGCTCCATTTCCCATTTCTGTTCACAGCTGGACCTTCGCTTCCTGGGTCTTAAGCACTTGCTCTCTTGTTTCCAGCCTCTCTCCTGGAAAATGTGGCCTTATCTGTTCTGTTATCACCTGTTAGCTCAGTTGTCTGCTGTGAGCTACCTCACCTACATGCCTGCCTCTGTTCCTTGGATGCCCCAAGTCCAACACAGCATGTCTATAAATGGATTCTTATCTCCTTTCTCTCCCTGAAACACAAGTAATCCTGAGTGCAGCCATTGTTCAGAGTCTGCACCCCTAAACATCTCTCCTCTGCACTTTTCAAGGGCTTCCGCCCTTTCTTCCTACTCTTCTTGTCTCTCCACTCCATCCTGCATGGCTGTCAGAATAGAGAACTAAAGCTGTCAATGTGACTGTATCACCCTCTTCACTAACCTCCTGGGTCCCTTCCACTGGGCCTGAACACACCTGGGAGGCCAGCCCTATCTGGCTCCTCCTATCTCCATCCACCGCTCTCCAGTCATTTTCTCTCACAGGCCTCCAGCAGGCCCTCCTGTTTCCTTTGCTTGGGCCTCTTCATTTTTCAGTCAATGTCCTATTTGTCTACTCAGTCACTTCCTCAGTGAGACCAGCCTGAACCACAAGCAAGGTCATACAGCACATGGTAGGGTCATGTAAGTCCCCGAGAATCTGTCCCTGCTGGTGTTACGTACTTCCTAACTAGACCACTGATGGTAGGCAGACAGTTCCACAAGGGTAAGAGGCCACGGCTATTTAGCCCACCCCTGTTTTCCCAGATGCCTTCCTCCACAGAAAGGACATGCGAACTCCAACCGTCATCATTCTGAGACACTCTCAGGGCCTTCTGCTTCCTTTACAAGAGAGTACCACCCATTAACCAACATGGCTACAAACAATTACTCCTGATGACCTTGGCCACATCTGGTTGTCATCTGGTTGTCCCGAGTAAGTCACAGAGCAGAAAAATTATGAAGGAACTTGGGTTCTACAAAGGCTATCCATGGAAACCAGACGGCAAGAATACAACCAGTCACATCCATGACTCACAGCAATCCCATCACAATGGCTTTCTGGGTTTTCCTTTAAAGGAAAACTCACTCATTCACTTGCTCATTGACTTGATGTCAGGGCCACAGTCTAGGAGGGACAGATACATAGTAAGTATCTGAGGCTGATACATAGTAATTATCCAAGGCTGATACATAGTAAGCATCCAAGAGTGATACATAGTATCTGAGGCAGTTAGTAAAAAGGCGCCCTGGGCTTCTGTCTCCGGGAGATGGTACATTTCAGGAGAGAGGGAAAGATGACCGTTGGAGAATCGCCAACCCAGTGAAGCAAGGGATAACAAGAAAAAGCCCAGGCACCCTCCATTACCGACTTATTAATGACCCCTGAAGGATCTGAGGTTGGTGTACAAGACTCCACTGACACCACCACTACTTCATCTAGTACCAGACTTCTTGAAGGTTCTGAGACTAAGAGAGCTTAAAGAGTTGACTGACTCTCTTCTCACACAGTCCCCACATCCTGGCCCAGCCAGGACATGTGTGGAAACTTCAGCCTCCTGTGTGGGCAACAACCCATCCACTCCATGGCTCCAGTCAGGAGGAGGGTGAGGCAGAGGCAGCACTCAGAGGGAGGCTCTGAGGCAATGATGAAGGAAGGTTAGGGATGGGATAGACAGGGGCATGAGGCTGTCGTCAGCTGTCTTTATAGAGTTGCAAGCTTTAACTTGACTGGAGGGCTCTGATTTACTTAAATGAATTTCAATTTCCTAAGCATACCTTTTTGATGTATACATTATTCAAGTCTTTATTTCGACTTCAAGCCTGTCTACAGATAAGAACACAAAGCTCAGAGTTGAGCATGATGAATGGTAGGTACCTGGAATCCCAGCAATGGAGGCAGAAATGTGGGGTCCAGCTAGCCTGGGAGACCCAGTCAAGAGAGCAAGGACGAAGGAGAAAGATAAGGGATGCCAAATGACAAACTTGTTCAGAACAGATACAAGATGGTGTGAAGAGGTGTGTCTAATTACAATAAGAGAGGGTGGTGTACAAACGTGGTTGCTACAGCCAATCCAAGGGGCCTAAAAATGGAATATTTAGCAGCAACATGAAAGTATGCTGAAAGAGTTAGGAAAAGCTTATCAGCATCAAATACTATCCATGATTTAAAATGAAGCAGGTAACACAGATTTTCTTAAATAAATCATGGACTCAATACAATTAAAGGAATGGACGGACCTTTGTGCCTTGACCACTGCTTTCTTCAGAAGTAAAAAAAAAATCATTATGAATTAAACACTCCAACTTTAGTTATTCTGACCAATCTCTGTGTTTAAAACGATTTGTAATATAACACTTTTCAGGAAGAAAAATTTCCTGTTTTTTAAAACAAATTGTGAAGGTGAAAATTTTAAGTCAAGTAATTATATAATAATATTTTAATGTGTGGGCAAATCACATAAAAACATGTAGGGTGCTCAAAAGATAGGAGCATGAGAATGTCCTTCTCTTTACAAAGAATGACTATACCACCTAGTATAATTTATTTTGGTGTTCTGCCTAGTACAATATCAGTTTTCTGAGAACTGTGGATTTTTAAGTTATTTCCCTGAAAAAAATCCAAGAGAAGAAAAACTGTAGGTTGATGATAACTTTCTTATTGTAAGGTGGAACACGCTAATAAGGTTGAAGAGCTCAGCCTGTCCACTTGTATGTGAAACACGCATGAAGAGTGAGGCAGTGGGAAGGATGGGCAAACACAGAATCAAAGAAATTTAAAACCATATGGTATATAAATAATACAGCAATACAGCATCATCTCTACCTTGGGAGCTTCTGATTCTAATTAAGTTTAGAGGGAAAAGATTCACAAGGCGGCCCCTGCCTGACTCAGAACGTGTCATATTCAAGGATGCTCGGGTGATAAACGGGTACATACAGCTATGAATCCTGCTGCATTTTTCACCTAACACCTGTCTTGTTGGTCTTTAGCTGATCTCTTTAATGGTGTCACCTCAGTGTGCTGCAAAGCACAGGGACTAGGTAAGCTTCTAGATTGCTGTTTCATTCAGAGTCACTTTGGTGACTCAGATGACCATCCTCAGGACCACAAGGGATCCCTTTGATAATAGAACTTCCTTCTTCTGGGAACTCTAGACGCACGGCCAACACATTGATAAGGTTTAAAGAGCATCCTTACCCGAATTATTTCTTCCACACAGCTGTTGCTTTCTCCAGATCTACTGTCCTGAAAGCAAAGGAAAGATAAATCAGGTTTGACTGAATGGAATTATGGTCACAGAGAGAGGGAGACAATCAAACTTGGAAATCACCTAGGGGATAAAGCAATGTTGATCTAAAGAGATGTTTAAGGCAGTGAGTGCTGATAGGGCTACCCCTGATGGACAGCTCTCATTGCTCAGTTCCTTCTGTGACTGATTCCCCTTTCCTGATGTGCAGAGCCACATATGTGTGCCCTCAACTTAGCCCAGAGCTCTCCCTCTATGTTAATTGAAGTGAGGAAAGTTCCCAGAAACACTGAAAACTTTCCACAGTTCTGAGATCCATCCATCCACCTTGGGCTTCATCCAAGTTTGGAAACTGTTGAATTTACCACAAAGTAGATCCAGTCTACCCATGAAATATGTGCCATGGACTGGATAGGTATGATGGTCACCACAGCTTCAATAAAAGTCAAGATCCTAGTCCTCAAATCCGAGTGTCAGGATGAGTCTAAAACAAAATACAGAGGAAGAACAGCCAGGGTCCTCTGGGTATTGCCAAGAGTGCTGGTGTCAGGTCTCACCAGAACTTCTTGCTCTGCAGTTACCCATGCTGCCTTGCACTGTAGGCAGTGCTGAGGTGTGGTGGCCTCAGGTCATAGGAGACTGGAGAGCTTGTTAAGGTCTATAGACAATGCTTAGTTACTGCTGGTTACACAGCCAAGAGCCAAGCAGAGGACTTGGTTTTATGGGAACATAAAAGCAATGAGCGTCAACTGTTGGGTGTGCTGGCTGTGGTCCCGGGGAAGTCATTCTGTGGGCCCTGTTATTCAAGGGTGCCGACCGCACTACAGGGCAACGTACTAGAATGAGCCTTTTTTTTTTTTTTTTTTTTTTTTTTTTTTTTTTTTGGTGATCTGTTAATCAAACCCACTGCCCTCACTTTTCAGCTCTTTCCTCCAGAAATGCCTTCTGAAGTTTTCTAGCGAATTCCAGGGCATCCTTGGAGTCGTGCCTCATGCACAGTCTTCTCAAAGTGGCTATATTGAACCTGGCCTTCTCATAGCATGACCTTCTTCCTCTAGCCTCCCCATAACTCCAATCCAACACCCCAAACTATCGCTTCACTCAGCACACACTACATATAAAACATGTCAACTAAACTGAACAATGTTCTCCACACTGTATGTACCGTGTGTAATATGCATGTCAGCCGGTGGCAAGCAAAGTAATGAACGTGATTCTTTTTGTAGTTATTTTATCTCGGCTTGTTATTTCAGACAGGGTCTTACTACACAGACTAGACTACTTTGAAACATGCCATTCCCTGTCTCAACCTCCTAAGTTCTAGGATTATATACATTACCACACCAGGGTACACAAGGCCGATCAGAATCAACTCTAATATTCAAAAAGTTGACAGTGGCTTTGCGGAGATGGATGTCGCCTCACTCCTTGCCCCGGCTAATAGGTCAGCATGAAGGAAGCTACTAGACTTGATAAAGTCTCACATGTGACTTCACCTTTTTTTCTGGCAGAAGACTGGTGATTTACATGGCCCCTGCCAACTGAGGCCCAAGAAGTCCACACAACTTTGAAAAAAGCCATGTAATATAAGAACAGTGACTAGACTAGATTATGGGATACCTGGTATCCAACGATAGAAATTTCCCTGTCCATGGATATTCCCCAACAATAAACATTGTCCTTGAAATGTGTCATCTCTCATAGCAGGCATGGCCTAATGTGTTTGTGAAGGGGAAGCCTGGAACAATTGTCCCAAAGGCTACATAGAAAAGTCTCAGTCACGCCAGGGTTTCATTCCCGTGGAATAGCCCCTCAGGTATTTAAGTGGGAAGAATTAGTGGTCTCAGTTGGAAAATTTATCTCCAAAGCCACAACCATTTTTCTCACGTTCAAGTCCCCAACCATTCGTAGGAGACAGCATGCTGACTAAGCAAATGCTAATAGCTCAATACACTTGCTGTTTTCTACCTCAGAAACTGAAGGAAAAATGTGACCTCACCTTACCCGGGTACAACAACCTACTAAAACTAGCTCAAATTCAACTCTAGGTTTAAGCCCTTAAATAAGCCTCCTCTGGGGACAAAGACAGGGTAAGAGTCAGAGAAAAAGTCTGCTGATTTTATTTCCTACAAATGTCAGAGAGGCGACATCCATATGGTCATCAACATGACTGTCTCAACAAGACTCAAGCAAGGACAACAGGGATCAATATGCAGACACGGAAGAGGAAATCACATGGGGTCTCATCCCTACAGAGAAAACTACAGGCAGCTAAGGGATGCTAATGGCGGAGAAACAGTCTTTACCAAGGAAGAGTTTACTGATTGGTTACCAATACCAATTGGTCATCCTTGAAAACATAAATGCAAGTTTCACCAGGATTGAGCAGGCTGCATTTAGGAGAATATGCACCTCTCTCTCTCTCTCCCCCTCTCTCTCTCCCTCCCTCCCTCCCTCCCTCCCTCCCTCCCTCCCTCTCTCTCTCTCTCTCTCTCTCTCTCTCTCTGTGTGTGTGTGTGTGTAATAACAATCAAAATATTAGAGACCATGAATCTGAGAGAGAGAGAGAGAGCTCAAGGAAAGGGTTAGTGGTAGAAGAGGGAGGGTAAATAATACAATTATATTTAATTTTTAAAAGATCTGAAAGTTATGTCTCCTTTGGAAATAAAATGTTAATTCCCCATGATGTACTGTACACAGGGGACAAACTGTTCTTAAAATGGTCTTTCCTACTATCTTCTAAGTTCCTGTTGCCTTCCTGTAGTAAGGGCACATGAAGAGAAACGTGTAGCAGTCACACTGTGAAATACTTGGTTCCCACTGCTGATGGAGTACATAGGATTATGATACTGGCTCACCTTGATGGCTGTGCAGACCTGATGGGCAGGACAGATGGACAGACATCAGCCATCAAGAGAGAGCATCAAATTGAGGCCAGGACGATGACTTCCAGTAGCCAGCTGAGGAAGTCTCATCTTTGTATCAGAGCCTGAGTAAGGCGGGCAGAGTGAGCCTCTGAGTCTTCTCTACAATTCTGAGGACTCAAGAAGGGGGCCATATTGGTTTGAACCTTCAGGGCTCCGTGTACTGGGATGGGTCCACAGCAGAGCACTGAAGGAAGTCTGATTCAGAAGGCACCTAGGAGCTCTTTCAGCAAAAACCAATGACTCTAACAGACAGGGAAACTTGGCTTAAAGAAATAAAGGGCTCTATCAAAAAAAAAAAAAAAATCACTATGGCAGCAATGGTAGCCAAGGCAGGGCCACACACGTTTCTATCAGTCCACCAGTGACTTTTCTAGTTCAGGCAAACTCCTTGTGCTCAGACCTGGGGGCTGCATCTAGTTGATGTGACATTCATGTTCACAGTGGGGAGATCAAAGGTTTCTGGGAACATTTAGGTGAGCTTCTCCATCTGTTGATGTTACACATTATTCAACGCGTGGTCATGGCCTCTCAGTCAACTAACCTCTATGTCACACACAGAGAGGCAGGGAAGGAAAGGGGAGGAGAAAGATAGAAGTCATTCTCCTCTCTAACCAATACAAAGAACAGGAAGGGTATATATGTCCTCAGAAATAGAAACCCACCTGGTCTTTTCCTAAGTGTATAGAAGGGACAGATCAATGAGTGGCGGAGGGAGGTAAAGGAGATCAAGGAGTCTTCTGGTTTTGGGAATCTCCCTCAATTCTAATTTCCGCTATAGTTAAGTTCTTTGATTATATTTATACTTTGATAACTTTCTCTGTTTATGGGTAAGGCTGAAACATGCATGCGATTTACATCTCCAAATTTGTGTTTGTATATTTTTTTTCACAATGAAATCCCTGTTTCCCTTGGAAAGGTACCCACTGAGAAGGAGGCTGCACCATGTAAATTTTAATTACTCTGTTTTTTTTTTTTTTTGTTGTTGTTGTTGTTGTTTTTTTGAGGGCTTGTGGCTGCTGTCTCATGCTGAGCTGCTGCTCTGTTGCTCAGTTGTTTACTGTGACTCTGATGAACCCCCCCCCATTTTTCTATCATTGCGTTTTTTGAAATCTGTCATAACAGTCTCACCTCATTGAAACTCCAACTAAACTTCAATTAAAAGCTAGCATCCCTGGCCGATTCTCCTTCCACAGCCTTGGTTGTTTCATGCTCTCCCCGACATCCTAGCACTCACACACACTGCACAGCCTGCCAGGGAAATGTGGAGACTGAAGTTCTGGGAAAGAAGAGCTCCAGAAGCAGCCAGGAGCTCAGCATCACAACCCTAATTACCATGCTGAGCACAGCTCACTGGAAGAAGCAAAGCTCAGGGAGAAAAGGTTCCATCAAATCAGAGGGAAATGGCATTTCATGGCAGAGGGGATGGGCCGCACACAGCACTCATACTGGAATCAGTTTAACTCTTCATCAGACACATTGTAGCAAAACTTTCTCTCATAAACGGTGCCAACCAAGGTCACAACACTGTTATCAGCAAATCCTCAAAAATCCTTAAACATTTAGAAATTCTTTGTCCCACTCATACGCCTAAACATCTCTACAGGAGTATCTTTAAACACATCTTACTATTTTTCATTTACAGAAAACCTGAGACAAAGAAATGAAGTATTGCATCAATGCCATGAAAATAGTGCCTGGAGATCTAAGCTAACACCAGGAACTCCCGTAACTGTGCATGTGTGAGGTTGGGGGTGGGGTCATCTCTATTATTAAGTTCCAGGCCTTTCCCTTGAGCACAGGGTGACTTGTGAGCCGTGAAACAGAGAGCCTGCCTTCTCAAATTCTGCTTCTCCACACCTATTTTTTTTATTTTTTATTTTTTGGTTTTTCGAGACAGGGTTTCTTTGTATAGCCCTGGCTGTCCTGAAACTCACTCACTCTGTAGACCAGGCTGGCCTCGAACTCAGAAATCTGCCTGCCTCTGCCTTCCAAGTGTTGGGATTAAAGGCGTGCACCACCACCGCCCAGCTCTCCACACCTATCTTGACAAGCCACCTCTGAAGGACCACACTCTGCTTCCCCTGTCTGAAGCTGGAGCCTCTGTCTCATCTCTGCTCCTTAGTCCCCACCTTCCCTGCTCTGCTCACCCATGGACCTTCTGCTGGGCTACTTCCTCCCAGCCCTGCCTCTGGAGTGCTGGTGTCACCATCATCATTGAGACATTCAGTGTGTGCACAAAAGCATTTAAAATGCCAGCCAGTGCACATGAGGTGTATTTGAAACACACGTGAACTTCATGTTTAGACTGGGAACTATCCCCAAAATATCTTGCTGGGTATTTGCAAACCTTACAAATTTTAACATATCTGCACAATAGAACTCTTCTGGCCTGCTGCCTTCCGGGGAAGGGAGAGCCGACCTGTACTATCCTTTAATGAAAGGAGTAAAGCAAGGATGTATTCTGGGTGCCACTGGCTTGTCAGTTTATAGTGGGCATGCTACCTCTCGTGCCTGTGCTCATGACCCTGTCCTGGCAGAGCACTTGGAGCAAAATCAAGGGTTATTCCTACGGGATGCCTGCTGAATGACAAAATATGTAGGCAATATGTTCACAAAGAAAATTAGATTTTTTATTTTTAAATCAAAAGTGCTGGGGAATGGAGAGCAGGCTCAATTGATGAAGAACCGAGTTTGAATTCCCAACGTCCATGTAAAAAGTCAGGCACAGTGGCATGACTTGTAGCCCTGGTGTTGGGAGTATGGAGGGTAATCTCCAGAATTCACTGGCTAGCCACAGTATCGCCCATTATTGAGCTCTGGGCTCAGCTAGTGACCCTGCCTTGAGAAAACAAGGGGAGATTGATTGCAGAAGCTAACAGATGCCAACCTGTGCTCTCTACATATGTGTGCACACATCTGCATGCACGCTCAAACCC
>JADRCC010441417.1:0-25850 GCA_019843855.1 Hylomyscus alleni
ACACACACACACACACACACACACACACACACACAAAATACTGATTTCTATGCTCCTGTGTCTTAAAAGTCATCAGCATTTCTTTCACTGTTCACACTGATCCCAAGAGCCTGATGCAGTTGCTTCCACTGTGAGCAGCCACAGGTTCGAGAGGAACTAGTCCAGGTCACAGAGTGTGAGGAGGAAGGAGCATCCACGGCAGACCTCCTGCTCACCTCTTTTACCGGGTCCACAATTAACACTCAAGGTAACTGTACCAGATCAGTGTGGCAGCATCTCCCTGTGTGCTTGATCCTCTTGCCCAGACTCTGAAGTCTTCTCCTCTTCCTGAGTCAAACATTAGAATTGTAATATTCCAATAAACTGTAAAGTTCGATGTTGTGTACATGCACCCAGGGGACTTGTGATTTATTCTAGACAAGTATTTTTGCAATATGTTTAGGTCAAATTCACTTTTGTTTTGTTGTTTGAGACAGAATCTTGCTATTTAGCCTAGGTTGTTTGGAAATTACTGTGTAGTCCAGCCTAGCCTTGAACTTGCAGTATTCCTGTCTCATCCTCTTAACTGCTGGGGTTACAGATGTGTGCCATCATTCTGAACCACTTATGCTACATTGCTGAATCCTTCTCATCCTTTCCCTTGTATAATGAAACACACAAAGACATTTCTTATAATTCTTTTGCCACCAGCACATGAGATTAATAGTAGTAGTTATAGTACTTAATGTTTCATGTCAGTTTCCTGACTAGGGAGTTTCTGATTGGCTGAATCCTTTCTAAGGCTTGTTGTGCTCACTATATGTATAATTTCCCAGTCCCTCCCTTTCCAGAGTATTTATGACTGCCATTTTTCAGAATCACTAACTAAACCATATCTCTCAAATATAAAGACCAATGAGAAAACTAAAGGTGACCTCATTATATGTAAAATCCACCTTTCCTTTATTCCCACACACTCCCAACTATACTATCCTGGGAGTCTTACACTGATAGCTAAGATGATTTGTAGGCATCAAAAAATAATGAGACATTTTCCATAAAGATGTCATTTTGCCAATCACCTTAGAGGCAGCAGATATTCACAGGATATTTTTATTTTGACATAAACTTTTCTTTTCATAACATTAGTGTTTTTAATATGTATTTTTCCACTAGGGGTCATAAAGGATTTCCAAATTGGAGGTGAGGGCTCTAAAAAGTCTTGGTTTTTTAGAACTCAGAAAAAAAAAATAAGCCAATGCCACTGCATTTCTCTACCACTATATGGAAATAAGACTAACAGAAAACTACCTTATACCCAACAAACATATCCACTATGTATGCATTTTAACTCCATTTTATGATATTATTCAGTCTTAAGGATGAAATATTAAGATATTTATGGAGGAATTTCCTGCCATTTATCCGTAGGAAGGAAAGCTTCGGGCAGCTAATGTTCTTTCTGTCCCTTCAAGTTTACACATCAGAGCCCTTATTTGTATGCACCCAATCTAAGTATTTTGCCAGGAGACACATATCCCTGTGTATCCTGCTAAAGAGGTGACATGTGAATTCCCGAAATGCTTGAGATGACAAATAGCCCAGCAGGTCTAGACTCTTCCCCTCCTGCCCTGAGCTGCTGGCAATCTATTTCAAATTTTGTGTGTATCGCAGGGTGAAGCACGCATTGTGGGCTGCCAGCACAGCCCCTGGCAGTCGAGTTAGGTTCAAGTGTTTGCAGACAAGCCAGAGAGGGCAAGTGTAGCACATTTCTAGGGGTCTGAATAGCCAAACCACTGCACTTTGAACTTCTTACAAAGGTTCTATGATATCATGGGCAATTCTATTAAATTACCATGGGAGAAGGCAGAAAGAAAAGGAGAGGAGAGAAGGGGGAAGAAAAAGGGAAGGAAGGGGTAGAGGGAGAAAGAGATGGAGAGGGATAGAGCAATTTTCTTTAAGTGAGCCTTTTACTCATCCATGGAGATCTCATTTGGATATATAAATTTATTCTTAATAACTTGCTTAGGGACTTTTTTAAGTTGAAGCTAGCCATAATGTTTTTGTTGAATACCAGGTTAGTGTTTTCAGCATACACACACAAAACAAGGTTGCTTCTTCAAGTCACATGAACAGAGTACCTAGGTAAATCATAAAGATGACCATATTGGGGCAGAGATTTTGTCAGAAGCCACATACAACAACATGAGTCCTGTCATACTACCTAAGCTCACTGCCTCCCTCATCTCTTTCTCTATTGTGCTCCACAAATGTTTGTAAATATGTGATGGGAATTTTATAACACCTGCTCAGCCTGTGAAACCACCATCTTCCCTA
Source organism: Hylomyscus alleni (assembly GCA_019843855.1). NCBI lineage: Eukaryota > Metazoa > Chordata > Mammalia > Rodentia > Muridae > Hylomyscus > Hylomyscus alleni. The sequence continues at coordinate 2,317 of JADRCC010441417.1, forward strand.
CCTATCTACACTTTCTCTAACTTCTGCCAGCTTGTCAAGCAGTGCAATGAGCCTGCCTGTTAATACTCCTGATTTTCTTTAAAGAGATGTCTTAACCATGTCACAGTGCAATTGAGAACAGTGGCCCAAGTACTTCCCACACACCTGCTGTGCTCCAGGAGAGCTGTCTTAGGCAGCCTTGGTACTGCTCTTGGGTTGTGCATGGTTCAGGTTGGCCATTTCTCTCTCCACTGCCACTAAAGCAAAGACAGACAGTAACAACTCATTCTCCAATCTTCTTACCTTCCTCTCCACCACTCCAACTAAGAAATGTTGTTGATTCAACAAGATGATGAAAAATCTCAATTACAGAAAGAAATAGCACACATAAATGTAAATAACCTTTTTTCAAAAATATCTATAACAAGTACTGAATTGGAAGGTTTAAAATCAAACTGGCAGATTGATGCTAAGTATGTGGCCAATTCAGATAATTCTTTGGGGAAAAAACATATTTTGCACAACAAAGAAGAAAATAGAATTGACCCACTTCCATAAAACTTCAGAGAATATTTTATTCAAACAGCTTACAGGATTGTGTATATCCTATAATATCTAACTCAGAGAAGAAATACACTGCTTACATTAGTAGAGGATTATAAAATAACTTTTCCAAATTAAAAATGTAGTAATGGCTAATCTATTTACATCTTGTTATAATTGGTTTTTTTTTTTAATTTTTAACATCCTAAGATAAATATTTCTTAGTGTCCCCCTCCTGCTGTTTTGTTTGTTTGTTTTGACTTTTGAGACAAGGTTTCACAGTCTGGCTCAAGCTGGATTCAAACTTGGGGATCTTCCTGTCTCTGGTTCCTCAGGTCTGAGATTCCAGTTATTGGTACATGGGTTGTGTATGAAAATTTGGGGAATATAAAGAACATTTACTACTTGTGCTTGGCATCCTACTTTTAAGTAGCAGTCAGTTAAGCCAATTTTGTGCAGAAATTAAGCCAATATCACAAAAATGTCACAGGAAGCCTGCATATTAAGCATTGTGACTTGTAATTTTTTTTTATTCGAAGCTAAGGTAATCTTTGACAAGTTCATCTATCTGAGTTTCCATTTCCTCCTTTATGAACAGTTGACAAAAGGTGTTCTTGTCTTTTCTTTGAGGCTAATGGAAGAATTCATTGGTCTTCTGTGAATGTCCTGGTCTTTTGAGCATTTTTCTAGGAACTGTCTGCCCAGGGGGGTGTGTTATGACATACAGGCTCTGACAACTTTGGTGGCAAATGAAGCAATATAGCCTTCTCTCTGGATGTCCATCACCACCCATTCCACATTGTAAAGGACTGCTTGGCAATGTTTGCTCACAGGTGTCTTTGAACACCCTTTAGAACATAGGAACACACACCAGAGAGAGTGTCTGACTCTGTCATCAGAAAGTTTGGCCAGAGGATTTTGTCAAGTTGGTTTCACAGTCTAAAATGTAGGTAAGGTAGAATGTATCTAGAGGAGAGCAGAAATAGATCCCCCAGACAAAAACACCTAGCTCCAGAGTTAACTCACCTCCGTAATTCCTTAAACACGATACACTTTCCAGGAGATCTTAGTCCTCGTTTCTTTGGCACAGAAAAATACTACCTTGAAGTTGGTCTTTGGAGGATGCTATCAGCTATGAGAAACCGAAAGCTTTAACTTAAAATAAATGGTGAGATAAACCTTGGAAAGAAATTTGAAGAAGAACTTGATGGACAGTTGAGCTCTTGATTCGGAGGATGGTGATGCTACCGTCCAGTGGAGTCAGTCTGCAAGGAAGCTGCTTTTCGTTTGATGTACCAGACAACATACTCAGATGCCAGAAGTTTTGGCAACAGATATGGGCCATACTTGCTCCCACCTGTATCATTTTCTTGGCAAGGATCATCTGTGAGTAAAGTTCTTCGGAAAAATTCACCTACCATGACATCAGCCAGAAATATCAAATGCCACTTACATCAAGGAGAGGCAACCCAGATGAACAGCTTGTATGTGTTGTGTCTATTTCCAAAAAGCATATTGGGGACCAGCACAAAAACATATGAAGTGATTGTGTAAGCACCCAACTATGTCTGTCAAAGCAGGTGAAACTAGAAAGTCAATGTCCTTCCCATGTCCCACTGGTCTTCCAGTGTCAAGCTACACCCACCTGCTGTGCTCACAGTACCTCCTGTATTTCCAGTGTGCTGAGTCCTTCAAAAACTAGCCCCTTGCACTAAACATGAGAGAAAGATTTTCACCAGCTTATTGTCATGAGCATTCCAATCATATGTTTTCTCCTCCCTCCTGGTGTCTTTCTCTGGCTCTCTTTTCTTAGATAATGCCTTATATCATCTACATTGGAAGTGCACATCAGTCCAGAGAGACCTGAGCTTTCCTTTCAGCCTTCCTAGCCTGTGGGTTCCTAGTTGAACCCTCACTACTACATTACAGGCACAAAATACAGCTCTGTCTTCTATAAAGTTAGCATTTGCTTTTCTGCTCTCTTCCATGTGTCAAAGTGTTGTCAGACCCATCTATACATCAAATGTACTATACAATTAACAGTTTTTCTAGCAAACTCCTGCAGTTGCCTTGCTTTGTACATGAGTCTTTTTTTTACAAAGTGCACCACAGTTCCTGAAAGCCATAACTCAATACCACCCATCTAATCTCTCTCTCCTTGTTTTCTTTGTTCAGTCTGTGAAACACAAGCTTACCTGCAAGGCTGAGGCCCAAACCTTTGAGGTGATTTAATAGGGAGGAAAAAGTAAGTGTGATGAAGAATATTTTAAGACAAAATAACAAAATTCTGGAGCTGATGGGCATAAAAACTGTGTTGACATCTCAAAGAGTAAACCAAAGGTCACTCTGTCTTCTACCAGGTTTGTCCACAAGCTAAGAAAATGACAATTAAAAGGGAGAAAAAGCAACCAACTATCCTTGCTCCCCACAAATAGGAGCAACAGATACACAATCCTACACAATTGTGTATAGCCAGACAAACGACTACACTGAATGAGAAATGCATACTTGAAGCTTAGATTCTGACTGTATCGTTACCTCAAACGATGACATGATCCACTTTGTTGTCTAAAACATAAAATTAACCCTAACTAATAGCCAAACTTAATTTAATATAGATCTCAATAATTTATCTCTTAATAGTAAGCCAACCCAGGGAAAATGAGTTTAATTAGCTGCTAATGTTTGTGATTACGTCTTTGCAGTACACTAACTGTCAGTGGTGATACTTTTGATGAGTACATGAATTCTCTTGTCTCAAATGTAGACTTCAGTCAGTGGTTATATACATGTTCTAAAGGACTGAAGCCCTGTACAACTGTAGTTTTGCCTGTCAACTTAGACACAGGTACTATTATGATGCTGTGTGTACTTGTAGAACAGAGGTGGATGTTAGGTGACTTATTCAGTGACTACGTATCTCAGGTTTTTAGACAATGTCTTTCACTGAAACCAGAACTGCATTCATTCAACTTATTGGCCAGCAAATTCCAGTGACCGTCTTGCCTGTTTTTCCAACTCTGGCATAACAGAGATGAGCCACTACATACAAATTTTTATGTGGGTACTGGTGACCCAAACCCAGGTTCTCATGCTTATGGACAGAACTTTACTATCTCCCCATACCATTTAACACTTTACAAAATGAAAATACATTAATCTATGTAGACAGCCTTTTCATTTCACTCCTAGTAGTAAGAAGATGTATTCTTTTATAATCAAAAGACATGTTTAGATGCTAAAACACTGGGCATATTTAGCAAACCACCTTAGAATGGATAGGGACCTAAGTGCATCATCTTTTGATAACTCAGTACCACACTGTCTCCTTCAAAGGTTTATCTGTAATGGATGACCTAAATCCTCCCAGTAGGCTTTGCCTTTTAAAAGCTTCTACCTCCTTCCAATAGTGCCGAAGTGCAGAGCAAGCTTGTCATACATTTGAACAACACATCAAAAACACCCAATTCTTTCTTGATTCGTGAATTTTGGACCTGGCTTGAATGGCTGGAACAATATGTCATTAGTCACATACAGTATAGGAGCTCCCACGACATGTAAGCCATGTATATCTAACTTGAGTCCTCACATGGTATGGTGGTCCCCAAACAGCCCAATTCCTGATACTATGTTCTCCTCCCAGATAACTCATTTAAAGATTAAGGAAAAAGTTTACCTAAGTTACCAAGGTTTCAGCCCTTAAGAACTAAGATATCAACCAAGAGTAACTTCTGCCAAAGTCTACTGTTTAACACAGTACTAGATAAATGGGTAGACTAGAAAGAAAGAATATAACCCTTTTTATTGTAGATAAAGAAAGAATAAATGTGTTGCTATAAACTATCTTTATTTTACAAAACAATTCATTCTTGTGTCCTTTATATAGTGAATACACCAAAGACATTTAGACTCCCCTGTTCTGTATAACTGATTATTCATGAGTCATTTAGTCGAAACCTGTTTATTGCAGAGAAGAAGGTACAAATGCCATCTCTGCTTTAGTCGGAGGCTGAAACTTGTGTTATTAGAGCCCGTGTTCCCGTTTTGCAGTGTTATTTAAGACCTGGCAGTTGCTGGCTGTTTGCTTTTGCCAATCTGACTTCAACATCTAAAGGTCTTCCAAAAATCTTCTCTGCCAAGAAATGACTAGCTCAGAATGAGATTCTGAATAGCAAAAGCATTAGTGGAGGATTTACCTTACCCAGGCCAGTGCTGGGGGATCTGAAAGGGACTGTCGCTTGTCACATTAATTATGTGCTTGTCAGATGGATCTGAGTGGGAAGAAATTCTACACTTGAGGATCTCCAAGACAACCTGAAACAAATGTTCCTCATACAGAATTTTGCCATTTCCTGGCAGAGAAGTCAGCCCAGGAAAAATTTTCATGTAATTCATTTTTTTTTCTCCACACTATGACGGATGGCAGACCCTGGGGCTGGGGAGTACAGATGGAGCATCTCCTCTGCCAAGGCAGATGGTCAGCCTCAGAGGCCCAGATCTATCTGTATCGATATGTTTCTGAAGAGCCAGTTTTTGTATCTCAGTATACACTGTCTGGAACTCTCAGCATTCACTGTGCCCATAATGGCTCTCTTTGCCGAAGCACCCTAGCAACGTATCAACTAACCAAATAAGCAGACAGTGGTACAAGTGGCGTTCATCCAACGCTGCAGGAGGGCAGCAAGGATCTGCCACCATCCAGAGACTCAGATGAGTGCATGCTGAAGCCAGAGCCACTGAAACAGCAACATGAATCCAGCCATAAATAATGAAACAAAGCATGTGGCCTTTTAGTACTATTCACCAAACAGAAGCTATGCAATTGCTAAAATTACATAAATCATTTTGGACCAACTGTATTTAAATTGGCATAGTTAAGCCTCTCTGCTCCCATCCTTGAATATATTACTTAAAAGACTTTTCTATCCTGTGAGAACAATTTCTTTTGAGATTGTTACCTATCTGAATGAAGAGACAGGTGAATCCTAAGATAGTCTGCTGTAGGTCCAAGGTCCAACCATTTACTTAAACATACTATGAGGATCAAGCTCCTCGGAGAAGATCTCTCTTTGTTTCTGCACCATGGCCTACTGTACTGGCTACTCACTCCAAATGAGACTTATTGTGGTGACTTGCATGGGGTACCTACTTCCATCACACCATCGGGGTGCCTGAGAGGCTTGGGCAGGAACACTGCTCAGTTTGAAGCTAGCCTGACCTACATTGTGATCCCCAGGCTATCTTGAGCTACAGAGTGAGACCCTGTCTACAAAGTAAACAAAATTCAAACAAAATGGACTCTGACAAGATTATCTGGCGACTACAGCAATATGCACAACAAACAATATATGCTTATATGATCATGTATCACATAGTATCATGTACAATGAATATATAGAATGAAAACACATGTTAAGATTTAAAATTTAAAGACAAAATAAAAAAAGCAATTTGTTCCCAAAATCCTTAAAATATAAATCCTGGGTCTTAAAATAGTTCATAACTGGTGTTTGATTTTTCTTATTTTTATTTCTTCTTATTACATTGAATGTGAGTAGAAAGCACAGCATACACATGGAAGGCAGAGGATGGCTTTGTGGAGTTGGCTCTCTACATGGATTTGGGGGATGGAAATTAAAATACTCTTAGCCACTGAGTCTTTGCTGTCCCTTTGTAACTGGCCTCAAACTTTCAGTCCTCCCTGCTGTGCCACCCAAATGCTGGAGTGATTGGAATGAAGCACCAGACCCAACATAACTCAGAACGGTTAGACAGTTGAAAGTATTTCAACATACCAACTTGTACTTAGAAGGTAGGACATGAGGAGATCGAAGGAATTAACTAAAACAAAAAAACTCCTTTGTCTGAGAGGGACAAAGAAAGCAAGGGATGCAGAGACTTTCCAAGACCAAACTTTACAATGCTTGAGATAGAGGCAGCCATTGGCTTTGATTGGATTGAGACTCCTCTCTTGCTAAACAGCACCTGCCATGGAATGCCCATATAGAGGAACTTCTACAGATACACTGTTCTCCAGGTATGGAGGTAAGAACATCATCAGCTTTGCTATATGATCCTCTAGCCTAGAGTAATTAAGTGATGTACTCAATGCCTAATGATGAGTAGGTGGTAGAGCTATATAGGTGCAAGCTCTTCACTGCTCTAAAGGATTTCTAATGATCACAAACAGTAAACTCAAGCAAAAGAGAAAAAAATCACTGGGCCCATATTTCAGCACCACCATCCACTAACTTGAACATGGAATATGTTACAAAAAGATTCAGAACCCAATTTCAACACTGGAAAAAAGATAACAATCTACCCAAGAGGTTATTGGGATGATTTCATTAAATTATCCCAATGTCAATAAAGCACCTACCTACTTCATTGTAGGTATGCAACAGACACTCCAGAATCTAAAGGTCTTTTATGAAATGGTACTCCTGAAGCATCATGCTTAGCTGTGGGACAATAAAATAAGCCGTTGTTTCATCCAAAGAACAGTAAGTTGCTAATAAATTTGCAGAGATTTTTAAAAGAAAAGGAAAAAGGATCGTGTAGCCAACTCTGCTATCTGTGGCTTGAGAATATGTCAGCCCTTACTTCCACAGGGTTTCTCACTCCACCCATATTTTGTACCCCCCTTATTTATGTGTCCCTTTAGTAGGATGGTGCCATATATTTTGTGCCCCTTCTATTCACATGTAACTTTAGTAGGATGGCGCCATGGCCAAGTTCAAACTCTTCATGACTCAGGTTTGCTTTTGCACCGAAGACAGTTACAGCATCGGAAAGCCCCATGATGCTGTGTGGATAAAAGGAGAGAATCCACATAATAGACTTACAGCAAGAATAGGCAAAGTGTCACTGGTTTAAAACATTCTCTATTATTCTTAACATGACCATAATTAAAATCCTTTCCTGAGATCACTGAGAAACAGGACTGAAGGAAAGTTCAATCGTTTTGTGGATATTGTGGTTTTGTTTTATTGTTTTTGAGACAGAGTCTCATAGATCCCAGGCTGTTCTTTCAAACTTTTTATGTAACCAAGATGGACTTGAGCTTACAATTTCTCTGCTCAAGTTCTAGGATTACAGATGTGCCACACTGCCCAATTTGTGCATTGTTAAAGATGAATCCCACCCAGAGCTTCATGCTTGCTAGGCAAGAATCCTACCCCTGGTGATCTCTCTCTCTCTCCCTCCCTCCCGTCCTCCCTCTCTCCTTCCTTTCCTCTCTCTCTCTCTCTTTCTGTGTGTGTGTGTGTGTGTGTGTGTGTGTGTGTGTGTCTGCTTTCAGTTGAAAGATCAGAGTGAGAAAAGTTACTGATAATTAGATAGTAAAGAAATGTTTTCCAGATATAGAGATGCATGTGTATGCGTAGGTATCTCTCACACTCGTAAAAGAGAGCATGAAAAGAAACATGTAAGAAGGCACACTGAACTTTGTTCCCAGGACTGCAGAATTCCCAGGTAGAATGGTTAAGGTGGAAGTCAGTCCTATGACTTCTGAGTCCACGTTCCCTCTGCTAAGCAGTGCTGTCCCTGTGGGAAGAGACAAGGTGTTGAGCTTAGCAAATCTTCATACACTGACATTCAACCCCTCAAAAAATTTGAAATTACTTTAAAACAATGATGGAAGTGTTTTTAACTCTGATTACCCAAATACACATTCTGAGGATAAATTTTCTTGTAGATGAAGCAGTACAATTGTTAAGATCATAGTGGTGACCCTGGGTTTGCAGTTAGTCTTTATAAATCAACTAGCACTTTAACCTAGTCACATTAGCCATTAGTCAAAGCATTTGAAATAAGTAAATCTCAGACTCCCTCCCTTCCCAAATTTCTGTCAGATACATGGGATTAAAACCCCACTTTCTTTGACTTTGTCTAAGCTCAGAAGTGCTTGTGGACAACAGATTCTACAAAAATATTACCAGTTTCCCATTATAGTCTGTAAAACGTAATTGCCATTCCAAGGTCACAATAATTAGCCTTTTAGCATCTGGAGGTTATTACCCCTCCAAAATTTGCAATACACACACACACACACACACACACACACACACACACACACAGTTTCTTAAAACAAGTAACATGCACACAGTAATTTTCCTTGTCGTGAATCTATGCCTTCTTCATAGTGCATTTTGCCAAAGAAACATTGGACATAAATGAACATTCTCGGGTATCCTAGCAACAGGATGTGATTAATAATACCTCTCAGAGCAGGGCAGATAAAATGACTTCAAGTAAATGCAAACTCAGAATTGGCTACTGAGAAATTGGTAGTGCAATGAGGGAAGGTTGATCAGATCCCATGACAGACTTTATTGTACACAGATGGAAGCAGGAAGGAGAGAGAACACACTTTAGATGGAGAGTGCATTAGAGAATAAAATTATTGCATACATGGGCACATTCTCCCCTCTATGCACACATATGTGTGAACATGTCTGTGCTTGTGTGTGCATATGTGTCATCTGCAAATGCCATCAAATAACTTTCCATAGGAGTGGTGACAGTCACTGAGGTGCCCTGATTAATATTAGGGACACACTCTGTATGTGCCAATATTTGCCTGTGGCTCTAACATATCACAAATAGTCAACTGTGATCATGAGACTTCTATAAAAAAGCTCTGGAGTAGAGACTGTAAATGGATGTGTATTTAATGTTTCTCTGTGTAACAAGACAAATGCAAAAGCTTTGAATGGCATCAAAGATTGGTGTACATAAATAGTCATAAAATTTGAAATTTTAGTGTTCAATTAAGTACATTTTCTCATATAAGAGAAAAATTTTACTCCGCAAATTCAATTTTTATGAGCTGATGATCCATTTTTATTCCTCACAGGTGGAAAACTGCATCTCGGTTTACACAGAAATAAGATGCAAAGCATAGTTTGCTGCTTTTAAACTAGAATGTTATAAAATAAAGCATAAGTAGGACAGAATGCCTGCTCATTATTCTGAAAGCCTCTCCGTTACTTTATCACCCACTTTTCTAATATAATAGTTTTCTAGGTTGTCAGTTGTAATATAAATACCTGCTAAGAGCTATATTCTGATTGTGTGTTTGCTAAATCTGAGCAGTACTAAAGTCAGCTTCATGTTCTCTAGTGTTTCAGTGGGGGTGGGGTCTTACAGGGCTCCCTGGATGCCAGTGCCATCCCAGGCACTGGTCCTCAAGGCATAGCAGGAAGCATCAGGGGGGCAAAAATAGGTCTCTGGACTTAGAGCTTGTGATATAAGCAAACATCTAGGGGAGCCCCAAGAGGAAGGTACTTCAGAGAACTGTTACATGCACTGTGCTCTAGGAGTCAATGGGAATTGACCCCATAGAATTTGAAAGGCAGGAATTATAAGGAAGATCATTCCAGGAAGCTTTTGGGGAGGCTATGAATGGTACTTAATGGATGGAGGGTGGAAGCAAGTGGTAGCAAAATCATCCAGTCACAAATGTCTTATTAAAGGACATGGACTTTAACTTTCAGCAGAGAGGAACAAGAGCAGAGAAGGCAGTGAAGTCAGTTAAGTATCCTTTCATATATAACAGGTGATCTCGGGAAAATAGGTCAAGTTCATGACGACAGCGATGGCAGTGAGAGAGGAGGATAGTGAAATACAGCGATGGCAGTGAGAGAGGAGGATAGTGAAAGGCTTTAAAGAGAAATGGTATAGAGGCTGGGGAAAGGCAGCTGCTGCAGAGCCTTAGGTCTGTGTTCAGACGTCAGGGTAGGAGCCACCAGGACTCAATCGCTTTGGAATAGAATAATCACCTATGATGGATGTGAAATGCACTGCAGCAGAAGCCACAGCCCAGGATTTCCACTAGCCTTGAAACCTAGGTAGAATTTGGATCATAAGATATAGGTTGCAGACTAATTTCTTGCTCTGGAAACCAAAGTTGAGAGAGCCCAAGATTACATCATCCACACAGAGCAAGATAAAGAGACTGAAAAGACAGTTAGCAGGTCGTCTCTGTGCAAGCACACAGGCTAGCATCCTTCGGTCAATGTGATTTGTCTTAGGTACTTTATCTTTGTAATTTAAAGTTTAGTGTGTATACAACTAAAAGTACAAATCTAACTGCTGTTCCTGGTGATAGACCTGCTAGCAGGAGAGAATCATTAAGTAACTTTTATATAGGCATCTCCACTTACAAAGCTCTTTTGTATAACCCAGGAGCAAAAAAATTGTTTAAAGTCTCAGTAAAACCTTCAAATGTGTCTTTCACACTCCCTTCTGAAACACTGGATCCCAATCTCTCATGGAATTTCGTCCACTTACATGGGCTCATTTCATTTCCATAGTGTTGAAAACATGCAACTTCTGGTTCCTCACTTTAAAGAAGAGAGCCGCCCAGACCTAGCATCTCCGTGGTGGTAATACCTCGCGTGGTAAACTGACACAAGCTTTGAGCACATTCATAACAATTTTCTGGGTCTAAAATATGATAATTTTTTACTATTTTACAAGTATTTGTGGATATCTTGTGAACAGCTGGTTTTGTCTACCAACTCCTTTCTTTTGCTGGGATAAAATAGCCTGACATAAAGCAGACTAAGTGAGAAAATGTTTATTTTAGTTGACTGTTCCAGAGAAGCCATAGTCTGTTATGGTGGAGGGGGTATGCCAGAAAGATAATGAGCCTAACCCATCATTTTTCAGAGGGGGAGAAGAAGAAGTGGGTCCAGACAATAAAGAGTCAACCCCATCTGCACCCGATGCCTTCCACTGACAATCATTCTTCGAACAAAGCTCCATTCCCTAAAGGTTCAATACCATTCCCAGACAGCACCATCCACTGGGGAACTGTTCAAATATAGAAACTCATCAGAGACATTATTCATTCAAAGTCTAACACCACGGCCCCATGAACTTGCATGAACCAGAGTTCTTTAAGTTCCTGACTATGGCTACTGACAATAATGTGTGTGCCTCTGGGATGCTGATGGTTGCTGATGTGAGCTCACTGGATATTGACAGGAGGCCTCAGTTCAGTGCCATGTGGACCTTTTGGTGGACTATGTGGTTATCTTCATGTACATTATCTGGCTTCCCCAAGAGGAAGAATTTCAAGAGACAGAAAGATAGAATTTGTGTGTTTTATGCCCAGGCTTGGAGGTCACCCCTCCACCATTTCCACAAAACCTTGTTTACACAAGTCTATCTAATTCAGTGGTGAGAGACATTTAAAAGGAATGGGATGTCAAAAGGATGGAAGATATGGGCCACTGAGGATGCTGTGACTACTTAAACACCTTCACTTTCCACTTGAGATTCCCAAAAATTCATTCTAATAGAAGTTAAGGATTCTCCAGAGCCTCGCATTCTACAAATACTTTGCTAAGTCAAGCTTTGCAAAAAAATATTTTAAAGTTCATGAAAACATATGAGGCACCTAGCAATCCTAAGTGCATAACCAAATAGTGAGAGGTGGCTCGCCCTGTAGAAAACTTTCGAAAGGAAACATATGCCTCGCTTGGTAATAAATGAGGCCTTTAAATGGACTGTTCATGCTATTTATCTGTTTGAATCATTGAAATAAATTGCGACCTACAAGTCTTCTGGAAATAGCTTAAATGGAAATGATTAATCAGGGTGCCAATTAAAGGGATTCTCCAATGTATGCATATGGAGGAGGGGAGTCTTGTGTTTTTGCTTTTTTTAAAAGACATTAGGGGCTTGAAGAATCTGTTGGAAAACATTTATATATAGCATTGATGTGTTATATAACTCCTTGATAATGTTCCAGCCATGAAATGTTACTAGGTGACAAGAAAGTGACCATGGGAGGGATGGCTCTCACGCTAAGGCAGTGCTATCGCCTCCACTTTGGTGTCCTTTCACACCATTAGCCTGGGGTACAACTCCTTACCTGAGCCTTGAAGCCTGTGTCATACATTAGATGTGTGTCATACATTAGCATTAACGCTGGCCTGTGTCAGCTAAAGCTCTTGCTCAGTCTGCAGACCTCCATGAGCGAGAAATGGCCTCCTCCCCCTCATCTTCCTCATTGCCCCCTTATTTTCTGTCTCCTCCTACTAAGATGCCATGTAAATGAGAATGAGCTTTGGATGCCTTTGAAACCCCTAGCCCAAACTTCCCAGAACTTTACTGTTAGTTTTCAACTCAGATTGCCCTTGATTTCCCAAGGATCTCTGCTACTTCTGTGTTCTCATGACCCCATACACAACAGAAATGTGGTGTTATGAATTCTCACTTACTGACTTTGCCCTACTTGTCTGTGTCATCTGCCTTTACATTCTGTTTAATTCTACACTTCAACCATCTGCAGGAGATCAGCATATCCTCCTTCTATAATCTCAATTTTGATCTTTGCTAAGCCTCCTAGTCCCATACACTTTAAACTCTGTGAATTCACATAAAATTCCTCATTTCATTACCCAATCACTTCCCCAAGAGCATCACCACATGCCCCAGTTATCTGAGTAAACTTGATCTTACTAACTGCCTTTCACCTCACCTTTTGTAAATCTCTGGCCTCTGTTCTGACTCCCATCACCTCTGGAAGCCACTACTTTTCCTTCTCATTAACCATAACCCAGTTCACTCATTACCTACTAGATACATTCTATAGACTGGTATTGGAGGTTGTATCCCTAAAGCAAGCTGTAACCATTTCCTCTGAATGAATTGCATGGTATACTTAGGTTACTCTATTCCTATTTGGTCAATCCTTGTTTCCACTGTACTGATCATTGTTGGTCTTACTTTATTTAGCTTTCCCCCCTAATGCGTTAAATAGGAATTATTACCAGTTAGGCTTATTGTTCGGAAACAGTCTTTTAAGCCGGGCGGTGGTGGTGCACGCCTTTAATCCCAGCCCTTGGGAGGCAGAGGCAGGTGAATTTCTGAGTTTGAGGCGAGCCTGATCTACAGAGTGAGTTCCAGGAGAGCCAGGGATACAGAGAAAACCTGTCTCGAAAAACCAAAAAAAAAAAAAAGAAAAGAAAAGAAAAGAAAAGAAAAGAAAAGAAAAGAAAAGAAAAGAAAAGAAAAGAAAAGGGAAGGTCTTTTATCAATAGCCTTACTTGGTGCTAGACCCTACATGCTACACACTATGTACCTACCAGGCAAGATGTCACCACTAGTGCAATAGTGGCATGGCTGATAGAGAGGAGCCACCCATTTTCTGATGAGATTTCAAGCCTTCGATTCAGGAGGGAATTTATGCTTGGAACTCTAAACCTGGTACTCTAAATTCCATGGTTAGATGTCACAAGCCCTGGTTGGAAGCAACCATTGTTGTTTCTGAATGGTCATGCTATCAAAACAGCCTTCTTGATAACAGAAAAAGCCCCACAGAACACTTCTTACATGCTTCTGATTTTATTTTGTAAAAGTGACTTGAAAGCATTTTTTTCTCTTTGTCAACTATGAGCACTCATTATTAAATCACTCAGGCCATGGCTGAGAGATAGTGGCTCTGCTCTGACATTATCATAAACTGACTTTTCATCTTCGTTATAGTATCATATTCTCGTGACCCTACTCCATAACTTCTCTTCTCATTTCAGGGAGAATAGAGAAGAAAAGAGAACAGAAAGGAGTGCCGGGTAAGATGCCACTTAATTAGCTCCAGCTCTATTTTTTGCTTTTATTTCCAACTTCTAAAACGTGGCTGTAACTTCACAGTTGAGTTTTCACATTAAAATTTATCATTTATGATCCTGGACTTGATCAATATTAAATTAATTTAAAATAAGTTAATAGACTTAGATTTTATTTTAGCTTTCACATCAATCAATTATATCCCTGTCATTATGTCTTTCCATTCAAAAGAAAATGAGATGGAATGTTTAATTTTTCATGATTCCATAACAAAAAGTCTTATAATCAGCTATTTAAAAATAAGGATATTATCATGATTGTCAACCAGCTTATTTTCTCAGACATCTATGAATCTCAGTTGTTTTTCTGAAAACCATTTGTGCAAGTGATGTTTTCTTCAAAATTGTATTAACTATTTAACTTAGAAAATCTTTGTATCTGGGAGAAATTATTAATGTGTTATTAATGATTATAGAATATAAGCTCATATTTCTAGAAGTGGATGGCTGTTACTTGAATCAATGCAATTGTATAAATTATGATGTCAATATTTGCTAACTAATACAAAATAAGCTTTTATAGTTCCATATTTTCTCTATTTGGCTTTTCACTTGGCTTTTTGTGTAAAATCATGGGGGAAGATAAATTTCATTCACTGAGGAAGCATTCATGCTAAGACATTGGAGACCACTAGGTACAGATCTGAGAACAATCATGGAACATGTTAATTTCACTTACATACCTGTGTCCACCCCTCCAAAAATTTCAACAGCTGTGTTTCTTATCCCTATCGTAGTTGAGAGCTGCCAATGTAAAGATATTTCTAACATGCTTCTTCCAGCTACATGTGTGTGTGTGTGCGGGGGTGTTCTCAGGTGATATGTATTTCAATAATCTACTCTGATCAAGAGATGACAGTCTGCACCTTCATCTGAAAGGGAACAGAGCTCCAGGATTCCTTGTCACTCCTACATAAATGTAGCATCCATCTAGGACATTTTGGCAACAGAATTGCCCTTTCATCTTCCCTTTTAAAACTCATTCCCATTGTCTTTGTTCTGCCTCTTGAAGTCCAATAACGCATACAAAATATACTTAAATATATATATATATATATATATATATATACATACACATGTGTATATGCATACATGCATATATACACACATACATGCATGCATACACACACACACACACACACACACACACACACACACACGTATGTGTGAATTCAAGGATGTGCCTGGTCTTTCAGAGCTGTAATCACCTTTGTTCTTGCCCTTGAGGAAAGACTGTGTGTACTTTTTTCTAACATTGCAGGAAAGCTGTGCTACTGACTTCTTCATGAAAGAAAGTGCAGAAAGGAAGAACATTAATTAGCATTGTTCCAGATGCCTCATTAGGTTCCTTCTGTAATCATAGATTTAAAAGTTCCATGTGATCAAGATGATACACTGACTTAAAGATAGACTTCAGACTTCAGTCCTGACTTTTATGGCAACACCATCCTGACCATTCCTCACAAAGTGTTTAATTTCTTTTTTTTTTAATTAGTTAATTAACTTGTTTACTTTATGTCCTTATCACAGTTTTCCTTCCCTGTTCTCCTCCCAGTCCCCTGTCCCTAGCCACTCCTCCTCTCTTTCTCTTTAGAAAATGGGAGGCCTCCCACGGTTATCAACCAACCTTGACATATCAATTTTCAGTAAAACTGGGTGCATCTTCTCCTACTGAGGCTAAAAGAGGCAGCCCAGTAGGGGCAAAGAGTCTCAAAGGTAATCAACAGAGTCACAAACTGCCCCTGCTCCCACTGTTAGAAGTCTCACATGAAGACTAAATTGCACAACTGTTCCATACATACAGAGAGCTTAGGTCAGTCTTATGTAGGCTCTGTAGTTGCTGAGGGGCCCTTATAGGCCCAGGTTGGTTGATTCTGAAGCTTTGCTTGTGGTGTCCTTGACCCCTTTGTCTCTCCTTCAATGTGTTATCCCTCCCATTCTGCAGGATTCCCCAAGCTCTGCCTAACACCAGTTGCTGGTTGAAGCCTATCTAGTGACAGTTATGCTCCTGTTTGTAAGTACAGCAAAATATCCTTAACAGTGTCAGGGGTAGACTCCTTCTTAACAAAATTTTCTCAAGAAGTAGAAATTATTTTTAAGGTGAACACATCTTTGGTGGGAGACAGCAATCAGTAGGGCACCGAGGAAACCCCTTTTACTAATGGAGGTAACTAGCCCCATGTGATTATAGTATGTCAACCTGCCTGGTGTCCAGGATTAAGTGAAATCAAGAATGACTAAGGAATGGAGCCACGCTTGACAGTGGGAAAATTGGGAATATCTTGTCATTTAAACATAGATCATGCTCTTTGAAAATTGTCTATTTTTAGGGTGAATTTCAGTATTGGGGACAGTTTCAACATAGACCTTAAGCACAAAGTTTGGTGGAAAGAGAGATGTAGAGGACACACCCAAGTATGGGCACTGACTTCTTAAGCGAGTGTTCCAGTGAATCTGTCCTGGTAAAGATGGTGCTTTCTGAGATCGACACAGTCATTTTGTCCATTTCATCATGAGTATCTGCACAGTAAGTGTGTGACAGTGGCATGTAGGGACGTACCTTTAGATTCTGAAGTACCCTGAGTGTCAGTGACCTTGCTGTTTCCGACTGTCGCAAAGGCATGTTCTACCCATTCTCTTCAGAATCTGCACTCTGCTTTGCAGAGGAGGCTGTGCCCTCCTTATGTACTGCTGGGTCTGTCTCTCCACTGAAGGAGAGAAGAATTTGGCCTAACCATGTTCAACATACCCCTACCTTGTTTCATTAATAAGGAAAACCAAAAAATACAGGGAAAAACTATAGGAAAAAAACACCTGTGCCTATGCAAAAATAGCACCCATTGGAGAGGAATACACAAAAAAGCCTCATTTTTGCTTTGCTGTTTGAATCATTGTTTAAAGAATTTGGGGCTGGGTAAATGGTTCAATGGAGGAGAAAACATTGCTCTTGAGAAAAATAGTGATAGTTCCCAGCATCCTCAGGAAACCAAACACCCTCATATGACTCATATGAACCCCCCATTACTCCAACTGTGCACTCACGTGTATGCTACATAGCTATACACACACACACACACACACACACACACAAAGAGAGAGAGGAAGAAAGAGAGAGAAGACATCCACGAGAAAGAGAGAGAGAGAGAGAGAGAAGACAGCTATACACACACATACACACACACACAAAGAGAGAAAGAGAGGGAGAGAGAAGACATCCACAAGAAAGAGAGGGAGAGAGAGAAAGAGAGAGAAAGAGAGAGAGAAGACAGCTATACACACACACATACACACACACAAAGAGAGAGAGAGAGAGAGAGAGAGAGAGAGAGAGAAGATATCCACACAAGTAAAAGTAGAATAAATTTACTTTTTCCATTCGATTTAAATTTTCACCAAAGTTTTTGATCAGCATAAGAAATAACTTCCTACTGAGGAAGTTATTTTCTAGGACCAGAAATGATCACTTGCTCGTGCTTATGAAGCTGTACATCCAGGGAAAGCCTGTAGGAGAGTAATCCAGGCTGCTGGCTAGCTCATTCTGAAGGTAGTTTCCATTTTTGGCTGTTGTTTGCATCATTGCTTAATTGAAACGACCTGATTTGTAGATGTGGTCAACACACAAAAACCCTCACATGGTTCACATTTCGTTATTTAACAGACTTAATTATGTTTCCAAGCTTTTGGTTAATTTTGCCTAAACTAAGTTTATCATAGCCAGTGTTGCTAAGGCTGTGGGATAAAAGTTCAATTTTATGAACAAGGGGGGTGGTTCAGTGGGTAAGAATGTTTGCTCTTGCAAGCATGAGGACCTGAGGTAGAGTCTCCACACTAGTCATGGCCACATGTGGCTATAACCCCAGCAAGGCAGCCAGTGGCAAGATGAGCAGGTAGCTCATCTGGAGCTTGCTGGCCAGCAGTCCTTGATGAAATACACAACTAACAGTTTGGTGAAATACCTTGTCTCAAGAGAATAAGATAGAGAATAGTTGAGGAGGACACTTGATAGACTTCTCTGGCCTCATCATGCCTGTGCACTTGTGTAAGAACCCATAAACTCACAACTGTACACCATGAACACATGCACACATGCATGCACATGCATGTACACACACCCATGCACACACACATGCATGCACATACACACAAAAAAACATACACATCAGCTGTAAGATCTGAAACAATGAGATGATAGTTCAGGTCAGGGGTAAAGGTATTTGCCACTAAGTCCAATGATCCGAGTTCAATCCCTAAGAACCAAAAGTAGAAAGAGAGCGCTGACTTTTGAAAATCATCTGTTGATCTCCACTCATGCACTGTAGCATAGGTGTCCACACATACATAAACAAATAAGCAAGTGTAATTTTAAATTTAACTATGAGATATTCTTAGAGCTTGTGTGCATTCTGATTGCAACCCGAGTTGTACTTTCATGTGAGACACTATTTTGCCTAAGCCAGAAATAAATTTTACAAGAATAATATAAATTGATATTATCCACTGCAATTTTTGAGAAGCAACTCAAAGCATGTATATGCCCCTTGACACTAGCTTTGAAATCACAGAACCTATTCTTACAACATAGACACAAAAGCCAAAGCTAAATTTGGATGTGTGGTATTGTAAGAATACATGGACAAAATAAAAAGGGTCAAATACTTGATGCAATTATTCATCCAGTTGCCCTGACTTTTTCACTAATCCAGCTCTTTCATCAGGGATAGAGAAAAAAAAATATCATTTATTTTACATAAAAATTCTACTGAGTGAGTAATATTTCTATCAAAATCCTTCTTGTTTCAATGTTGTGGCATTCTTGATATTAAAAGACAACATAGCATAAAATACTAAGAGAAATTTAGGTATGCAAAGCTTCTCATGAATTATAGTTTGGAAAAAGCAATGTCAGAGGTTTGTTAAGATGCAGGGATGACATCTGTTAAACATATATCGTTCCTAATTTTCTTGCCTTTCAAATCCAGTTAACTGTAAGTAGAGAGTAGTACTGGAGGGCCAGAGAATGGAGCCACAGCTGAGACAATGTGTTTCATAACAAAATTGCAGGCTCTTCATAGATAACATTAGACTATCTCTGTAGCTAGACATGGTTTACTCATTCATATAATTTTTTTACAGTATAAAGAAGTGTTATATTTGTGCCTATCTAAAAGGTGACATTTACTGTTACATATCTAGCAAATTCTGGAACATATGCTTTGCAAGCTCAGTCCCTCTTTGCTGACTTTAGACTGGGCTTTTGTGCTCCTTGGGAAGGTTCCAACATGACAATAACCATTCCAGTTTGAAACACTGGCACACATTGAATACATAGATATTCTGGATTTAAAAATTAAGTAGAGGGACCAGAAGAGACAGCAGCTGGGCAATCCAGCCAGACCAATGACTACCCTGCCCTGCCCAGCCACTCCCTGCTGGGAGACCAGATGTTATTTGTGGCTCACATCCCCACCAAGGGCCATGCAGATATCTATGGTTTGTCCTGTAACCTAAAGCCATGATGATGTCCGGAATCTGTGCTGCCACCAGGGGCCATATTGATGCAGATGGCCTGTGCTGCCACATGAGGCCATGTTGAGGCCATGATCTGGGCAATCTTGAGGGCCTTGTCTTGGGTCCTCAGATCCTGCTGCAGCAGGGAACTTGCGATCCTGGTCTATGAAGGCCCCTAATTTGTGTTCCTGTTAACTGTAAAAAGTAAGAAGGCTAATTTTGCTGTAGTATCAATGACTGCAGAAGCACACTTGAGAGGGAGGGGTATGGAAGGCTTCTGTGGCAACCCCTACCCTCATCCTACCCCACCCCCATGAGTAACAGCATAAACAAGAAACCACTTGGAGAGAACTCTTAAAAAGTGTGACAAGGATGCTGAGGTTAGCTTTCCACAATAGATGGCTTCTGGCAGAAGTGAGGGAGGAGAAGAGCTCAGCTCTATTTAAGGGGCAGGCCACTGAGAATTCGACCATGCTCCAGTGAGTATAGATAACACAAAGTAGACCTATTTCTTCTTCTTCTTCTTCTTCTTCTTCTTCTTCTTCTACTTCTTTTGGAGGAGGGGAGGTCACAAGGAGGTGGCAGACATGGAAGGATTTGGAAGGAATTGTGATTGGATGCATGATGTGAAACTCCCAGAGAATCAATAAAAATGTTATGAGGAGAAAATAATAAAAAACAATAACAACAAAAGTAGGTAGACAAATAGTCCATAAAATCTGTCACTGATATGTGAACAGCATGTCTTGCTTCTTATACATTATTTGAAGAATGAAAATTTTCAAACACCTTTACTTTGGTATGATCTTCTTATATGCTATCCTTGGTTTGTAGTGATTTTCCTACACAGTATCAAACTAAACCCTCAAGAACATAAGGAATAACTTGCTAGCCCCAGGTTAACTTATCAATGACTGACGTTGAGCTCTCAGAGCTAGCCATACACATACTTCTGAATAAACTATCATTTTTAAAAGCCCACTTTTATTTTTGGCTTTCAGTGTTTTGGAATCCTTTTTGTGTTTGATTCTCTCTTTTAGAACCATTATTTTAATCATAATTCCTTAGCATCAAATTTGAAAATACTCATTATCCTAACATACATGCTTTCACTTATTTGTGTGTAATATTGAAAATGTCACACATATGAAACCTGATCATATCCATCTCTCTTTAACTCCCTCAAGTTTGCCTCAACATGGCCCCTTCCCAACTGCATGACCTCTTTGTTTTCTAAAACTGACAAAGTTCACTTACTCCCATGTGTTTATGGGAGTGAGGCCATCACCTGTTGCATGAGAGATCTACCAGTGGCCACATAATCAATGACCAATGGTTGCTCAGTAAGAGTGGGGCCTAGTTTCCTTGCCACATCATCTGAAGGGAACTGATTATGATCATCCCTCTACCCCTTCACACGTCAAGGTAATGAGGGTAACATTATGTTAGCCTTAAAGGAAGTGTTTATACCAGGAAAGTTGACTGGTGTGCTCATGGTCTAAAGTAATATGTATCAAAGCACAGGCACCTCCAGCCCTTAGCAAAGCTAATTTAGTCACCGTCACTAGGTTAGAGGCCAGACTTGTGAACCGCAGCTAACCTAACTCAAAGTGAATTGTGTTTTACTTATACACGACCAAAGTAGCCAAGACTGTTGTAAATGAAATCTCATGTTTAGCCACCTTCTAGCACTAAGACACCAGTTTTCTGCTTTGATCACCAATGGCAATCCATCGCCAAAAGACTTGCTTTGTTCAAGCTGCTATTGTCATGAAAGCTGTGTTAACATATCCCATTAAAAAAAATGCTAGCTATCTGTGGGTTTATAGCTTTAGAAGAGTATTTATTGCTGAATGAAGTAGAGCCTCTTAGATACATATTCCTACCCTCAGAATAAAAGACTTACACTTGATCTGTTTGTTCAAAAAGTCACAGAAAGTCTAAATTTTAAACAAACTTCATTTTCCATCCAGTCTAATTTATGATAGAGAATGAATAATGACACAGCTCTGCATAGTTACTTTGTAAATACCTTAAATTTTATTACATAGCACTACATTTAAAGCATGTGTTTATGCAAATTGAATAAATATGAAATGATAAGTAATTAATGTGGGAGGAATTGCAATGTGCTGCTACACAGTTGTCTATGAAAGCATCCTTGTGAAGACCATCCCCAGAACACACAAACATATACACAAGCCTGACATCTGATTTGGATTGCTACTGTGGCATGCAGAGCAGAACGTATTTGCATTCCCTTGAGATTTGCACCATGATTTGTTCAGGTAGCAGTGGAGAAGTGTTCTTGGCTACAATGGGAGAGATTTCAGCATGATGTCATGTGCCACATTACCTAACTGAGACACTGTTGCCTGTGTTGACACTTGAGTATCACGTATCCAGTCCTTGTTCTCAGAAAATGAAATGAAGTTTCTTAATTTGTGCTAATCAAAATTACTTGGAGCTTTAATTTTAAATTAAGTAGTCTGTTAAAAGAAATAAAAAAAATAAGTAAAACCTCCCAGTAATTTCCAATTAAAGTGAAATGTAACTCAAACAGAAATAAGCTTTCATGCCAAACCTGGATCACACCATCATTCCAGCACCTGAGAAATTGACAAAGGGAAAAATGCAAATGGGAGGCAAACCTGGGCTACATAGCAAGACCTTGTCTAAAACAGAACTAAGAAATAAAAATAAAGCAATAAAAATAAAGCATATAAATTCAAAGTGTACTTTATCAGGCTAAACAATCTTTTCAAAACAGCAGGGAGCCAAACAGTTCTCAAGAAAACCACGCTGAACTTGTTGACTTTTATAAGGAAAATATATCAAAGTAAATCTTGTATGTATTAGCATCTGAGCCAATATTATAATGTATATAAAACAAAGTAATGATGTATAGGGGTTTGTTATACACATTCTTCTGACAGAGCCTTGGCATGGAGCATTCACGGTGAAGATGCACTTTGGGTTAGTTAAAAGTGTAATCTGCAGAAACAAAGGCTGAAAACTGCCTAGAGAAATAGAATACCCATGATCCTTAGGCTTCCTCTACAGAAGCCTTAAGTTATAACTGATTTTCCCACAGGGATAAAAATGAGGTTGTGTTTCTAACCAAGAAACAGATGCTAACTTTTTAAAAATACACATGACCACAAACATTTTGATCAACAGTAAATGATAGATTTGCATAATGAATAGCTTAAAACCTTCTAAAGTGAATGTCTGTCATTGGAGCTGAGTGATACAGAAATCAATCACTTAAATTATCCTGTTATTTTACGGAGTGTCCCCAGATAAGAGGATTTCAGGAGAGCAGAGAAGTAGTGAGACTCTCTGGAGACATAAAGCACTTGAAACCTGCTCACCCGAAGTGAGGTTATGATGTAGTGGCAGCTGGGAAAATGTGAAAGAGGCTTAGCTTTTTTTGCGAGAGAAATGAGAGACTCTAAAGTGGAGGAGGTGCCCATTGTGCAGACAGATCCATGTTACAAAGCCCTTAAAAGACCCTAGAGGGGTGGTGCCCATCATAGGGACAGATCCATATTCACAGAGTTCTTGGGAGACCCTGAAGTTATTCAGTATATATTCTCTAAAAATATATACCTTTCTGTGCCACTGATGAACAAAGAATATATCATATTCAATTTTGACCTCAAATAATGCAATTTTTCTTGTTTTTATTGGTTATTTTCTCACCTAATGTCCTAGTCATTTTATAATGAGCAGCCAGGAAGGGCAGATAAGCAACTACAAATTACATTAAATCTAATATGCTTCATCGGCTCTCATGGTACCTAGAGGTGTACTAAATCTTACTGAAGCAATATATATATATATATATATATATATATATAT
>JADRCC010441489.1:0-10433 GCA_019843855.1 Hylomyscus alleni
ACTCAGACTTACAGGTCGAAAGAGAAAGCCCTAAACGTCTAAGACTCTTGGCTTGTGGTTCTTCCTTTCAGTAATCCATAGAAACTGGATCATGAAATACAAGCAGGTCTGTTGCTTAACAAGCAACAATTCGGGGCTGGCATCTTTCAGCAGTCCTTGCATACAACAGCATAGACTGGCTTCAGTTCTAAAGTTCTATGACAATGTTCAGATTTTAGTAAATATAATAACTGATAACTGAATCCTTCACCTTTCATCTGACTGGACTGCTTTCTATGAACATAACTTGGATACTCTGTGTACTTTGGCCTCTAGGAGAGTAACGCATTATAAAACTTATAGAAAATTAAATAGTTATTGTTGCTAAAATCTGTCATAGCCAGTCCTGGTGGCTCATGCCTTTAATCCCAGCACTCAGGAGGCAGAGGCAGGCAGCTCTCTGAGTTTGAGGTCAACCTAGTTTACAAAATGAGTCCAGGACAGCCAGGGACACACAGAAAAACCTTGTCTTGAAAATCCAAAACAAGCAAGCAAGAAAACAAACAAAAACCCCTATCTCCTTGGCTCTATAAAACACATTCATTTTGGGGAAATACTTACGATAACTTATATAACTGCATACCACTCTTATATTGTAGAAGATTAATTTATTGAGACGTTTTGAGACAGGAACTTGCTATGTATGTACCCCAGGCTGGCACCAAACTTACCAGCCCTCTGCCCTCTCTGTCTCAGGTTGAGATTATACTCTACTATGTGAGTAAAGAATAATCTCACATAACAACTTAAAACCAACCAACTGGGATATCAAATCTAATAATAAACACAGCGGGATACAGAAACAATCATGTTGATGAAATAAAATAGATATTTCAGTTTTCACTTAGCATAAGAGCTCACAGAAATACAAATTCTGGCATTGTATCCAGAGATAGTTTTATTCCCATTGCCGATATTGTCAGAAATGTTACTGAATGGAACACATCCTAAAATAGGCAGTGATTCTCAGCTCAATTAACTATTGTAAAATTAATTTTATTTTAAGGATTACAGATAGTTAATTCAATCAAGGTATATTATTTAAAGCATACTAGCAAATTAACTTTTTTCAGAAAGAATTTCACTACCAGGTTCGTATTTGTCTGCAGGTAGTATAACACCTTGTGAGACTTGAATTGTAAGCACCAATTATTTTAATTTACATCTAATTAATTCTGCTTGTGATCTAGTTTCAATTGAAAATATAACTCATCGCTGTTCTGAACTGCACATCCTTAATAGGCTAGATATAGTTATGGCCACTACAGGGGTACTCCAGCAGAAGGAAGTAAGAACATGCTGCAAAGTTAACTGCTTCCACATTTTGATAAATAAATCTTCTTCGAATTGCTCATTTGGGGGGGGGGGTCTACCTCTTCAGGATGGAAGCTGATCTTTTGACAACTTTTAAAGTTAGTGACTTTGAAAAACAATGTATGACACAGAGGTGAAAACACAAGTCCCTCAGAGGCTTGGACAGCAAAGGGCCTGGCACCAGGGAGCAGGGCACCAGGGAACACTGAGCATGCCAGAGGCAGGGCAACTGTGTCAGGACCTCACGGAATAATGGTTATCCTTTTCAGGGATGTGAAATGAATACAGTCCTCAACCAGACCCCTAGAGCTCCCAGGGACTAAACCCCCAACCAAAGAGAACAGGGACCCAGGGCTCCAGCCGCAGATGTAGCAGAGGATGGCCTTATCTGGCACCAATGAGAGGAGGCTCAATGCTCTAGTGTAGGGGAATGTCAGGGCAGTGAGGTGGGAGTAGGTGAGTGGGTGGGGAAGCACCCTCAGAATCAGGGGAAGAGGGGATGGGACTGGGTTTTGTAGAGGGGAAACCAGGAAAAGGGATAACATTTGAAATATAAATAAATAAAATATCCAATAAAAAAGAAAGAAAGGAAGATCAAGCTAAAGCAGCAAAAGTTCATTAGCCATACACTAGTGGTTAGAGGTTGACTTTTTAATTTAGAATGCTCATTGCATGTATTAATTCCAGATCTTACCTTCTCAAGCAATGGCTAATGCCCTAAATTAAATGGGAGCAACTACTCTGGAGTCATTTGGCATGAATTACATTTAAAACAAGCTCAGTTTATCAGTACGTTCTATAGAAAAAAATCCATCAAGGTTCATCTATTGTTGGGAAGTAAAGTTTTAAAGTAGTGTGGTAAGAAACCTTGACTTGCAGAGAGAAAATAATGATGATGAGATCAAGGCCTTATATGAGAACTCAGAAGGTCACAATTTATTCAACGGTGACATGCGTGATGTACACGTGACATACATAATCATATGTGTATTTTAATCCATCTAATCGCAGCGATGAATCACATTTTCTAAGACTCCAATGCTGCCAGCTTACCGCTGAGCTTACTACCTCTTCCACTTCTTAGATATGAAAACAGTACAGATAATATTTCAAACTTTCATCTGATCTCCTAGAGAATGAAAGAAATGCTTGTTGACAAAAAGCGCCATAAGGAGCAAAGTTCACCGATGCGCTGCGGCAGCAGACACTTACCAACTCGCGTGGGCCGTATGGTTCACAGAAGGTGACGGCATTGCCGTGCATGATGCTGCCGCACTGTTCGCCTGTCTCACAGTTGCTGCATTCAACCCTGCAGGGACACAGAGCGCACTCAGTCTCAGGACTAAGGAGTCCACGGTGGGTGGGTTCTTACTCCCACAGTTAGTTACTCAGCTAACTGCCACTGCACAGGACAGTCAGGGGACACTGGATGCTGACAAGATTCAGAAAGCACAAAGCCAGAAAGGCTTCAGCGTAAACTTTAGTTCTTTCAGTCATGTGTAGTGGTAAATCTCCCAAAGTTGCAATTTCCTCATGAATAAAATGAAGAGTAGTACACAGGCCCGAGTCTTGAGCAGCCATTGTGACAATCAAAGGAGACACTATCTAGAAACTGACAATACAGAAGCAGTCCCATAACAGGCCTTAATAAAAAAAATATGGTATTACCAATAGTTATATAGAAGAAACAGAAGCCCAATGGACAAGAACAAGTACAGTTTCAAGGATTAAAAATAAGCAAAGTAATATCCTCTTACATAATGAACTAAAATTCTACGTCTCTATAATGGAAATGTGTCTCACAAATAGTTTGCGTTATGGTCGTGCAAAAATTTTTAGTAACTATTCTCAAGCAAACTTATAAGATCACGGTCCACTGTGTTAAAAATAATGGAGCCAGATGTAATCTACATATAACTAAGCAATAAGCAGAGATTCTAATACAGGCAAATTTTGGATACTGACCCATGTTAACTTTGAATAGAATTGGATCCCCTGTTTATTTTATTATTGTAAACTAAGGTGGTTAATACAAACATAAGACAGGATCAAAGGTTATTTTTTCATGTCTGTCTGGTAGAAACTGGAGGTATGCCTCCTCTGGTTTTGACTTTGAGCATGTTCAGTAACATTTATAATGCTCTTCACTGTAACATTTCTTCCTACAATCATAACACATGTAATAAGTAGGAAGAAAGATCTATATTTTTCCTGTCTGGTCCTCAAACCACATGAGAGCTTTATTTGATGCAGAAAGAATATTTTCAAAGACCTTCACATTCCAGGTGCCAAACGCTGTGGAAAGGGCACTGTGCCCTTTGCTTGGCAGATCACTGTGTTATCCCTCTCCATTGTTTATGCTTTCAGGGAGGGGGCAGAGACTCCCTTCCAGACAGGAAGACCGAGTGTGAAGAGAGATCCCACAGCCCCTGAGGGTGAGAGGCAGATGGATTTAAAATACCTTCTTCCTCACTTTACCATCTTGGCCAGGGACCCCTACCCCAGCCTTCTCAGCCGTGCCCACACTACAAGACCAGAGAGGCCGATTATCTTTAATTTTGTTTCAGAGAAACAGAAAAGAATTTCTAATAAGGATTTATGGTGTAGTTCATTGTACTATAAATCTTAGCAGGAAGTTGGAATCATTTCTTGATTACTGTGTTCCAAGAGTGTAATAAAATGTCCTTGACGTTAGAAGAAACTCAGTAGCTTTGGAAGTGAAAAGAACCAAATTTGTATTCATTTTTGCATGTTTATTTACTATGTGTAGTATTCATAAATACTGGTTGAATAAATAATTAAACATACTTCAACTTTATAAGCAGAATTATTCTCAAGGTCTGAAGTCTTATGAAAACCTTTCACAATACTGTCTGGCATATACTATACATGAGTTATTACCTTATTATTATTACTAACATTATTACAACTATTAATTTCTCATGAATTTCTACTCTTTTTGGTTGCTACAAAACTGGTATATTTGAGTCCCTTCTCCATGATACAGAGTTTGTATATGAATTAATCCCTATTGTTTTTTAATTTTAGAAATTGAATATAAAAGAAGCATAGAGAGGTAGCATAAAAATTTTACTGGGGGAGGGCTGAAGAGATGACTCAGCGGTTAAGAACACCCACACAGTAGCTCACAGTCATCTCTAACTCCAGTCCCAGGGGATCTGACGCTCTCTCTTCTGGAACACATGGTGTATAGACATACATCCAGACAGACATCTATACATATAATTTTTTAAAAAACTATATTGGAATTTTTTTCATTGCTAAGGAATGAATAGGCTTCTTATATTTGTGATAAGTGAGGATTATTTAAAAATTATCATTATGAAATAGCTTGAGAAAAATATCAAACATCAAACTTGACAGAGGACAAAAAAGAATATTCAAAACTCATAATAGCTATCTGTCTGCCAAGGACCAGCCCCAGCTTGGAGAGGGTTCCTGAGGAAGGGGTGTTTGGGAGTGGTGAAAAGAAGGCTCAAAGCCAAACGACGGGGAACAAGCTTATAGCTTTATAGTCTGCTCAAGATGGCTCCCTAGACAGTGCTCTGTAGATAGCTCCTGGCTCTGTAGTTTGCTTGAGCTCCTGCTCAAGACAGCTTTCTGCTAGAGACTGAGTCCTCTCATGCTAGGAAAAAAATTCTACAAGTTTTCTGGATAGCTCATGGGCTTTCCAACCAAAGTCAGAAAAGCTGCTAGAAAAAAATTCTAAAAGATCTGTGTTCTCTCTCCAAATTTCTCCAGACAGCTGAACTCTTGCTAGAAAAAATTCTAAAAGAGAATTGCTACTGCTCTCTGCTAGCTCACCTCATGAAGACCAAAAGCGCGGTCTTTTATTTACATATCAATTCAATCGTTTACCCAGGTTCCCTTCTGATTATCCCATGAATTAGCATTTTATGACCTTAGCTCCTTGATTCTTAGAAAAGGACAGCAAGTATACTTTTTTTTTTTTAAAGACATGGCAAATGAATTAGAGATCTGCCTGCCTTTGTAAGCACAAACAATAAGCTTAGCTGGGTAGGATCATCATGTTCTGAGATTATCATTTTCACCATGTTTGGATCTAAATTCACACTGTCTCAAGATTACCTTGAAGTCAGAAATCTGCTTGCCTTTGAAAGCACAAACAATAAACTTGACTAGGTGGGAACTTGCGGAGTTCACCACTCCCCAAATCTCTTTATTTCCTTCCTTAATATGTTTCTGACAAGTTGGCTCATAGTACAACTGCCTTTGTTCTTTTGGGTCTGTGAAGCCCCTCATATAATTAATATTGCATTCTTGTATTTTGTATTGTTGAGAAATTATACATTCTTGAACTTATGTTTTCAGGGTTCTTTCCCACAGTCTAAGGGCTGTCCTGAAGGTCATAGCATCTACCATTTTTCTAAGGACATTAGACACATCTGTGCCTCCGAGACTTGTGCTGTCTCTGATTATCATGGAGTTAACAGAGAGGACACTCCCCCGGAAGAGGAACATTAAGTAAAATATACAAACAAGCCTTAAGCCTAGCAACTGCCAATGCTTGTGGAGGACCATGCCCTGCTGGCCATGTTCCAGGGTGTTTTTGTGGGTCAGCTTGACACAGGCTGGAGAGAGAAGGGAGCTTCAGTTATGGAAGTGCCTCCATTGAGATCCAGCTGTAAGGCATTTTCTCAATTAGTGATCAAGGGGGTAGGGCCCATTATGGGTGGTGCCATCCCTGGGCTGGTAGTCTTGGGTTCTATAAGAGAGCAGGCTGAGCAAACTAGGGGAGGCAAGCCAGTAAGTATCTCCATGGCCTCTGCATCAGCTCCTGTTTCCTGACATGCTTGGGTTCCAGTCCTGACTTCCTCTGGTGATCAATAGCAATTTGAATGTGTAAGCTGAAGAAACCCTTTCCCCCCTTTCCTTGGTCATGATGTTTGTGCAGGAATAGAAACCCTGACTAAGACACAGGGGTAGGAAACCTTGTCAATACTGTCCCATCCACGCGACCATGCAGGACTAAGGCATCTGCTACCAGCCTCTAGGACAGTGGCTCTCAACCTTCCTAATGACCCTTCTGTGACCCTTTAATACAGTTTTTCATGTTATAGTGACCCCCAACCATAAAACTATTTTTATTGCTACTTGATAACATTCTTTTGCTAGTGTTATGAATTACAAATATCTTATATTTCCAATGGTCTTAGGCAACCACCGTGAAAGGATTATTTAACCCTCAAAGGGGGATGGGACCCACGGGTTGAGAACCACTGTTCTAAAAACACTTCACTAAAAGTATCATTATTCATATGAATCTGAGGTTGGCTATTTGAATTTCTATAGTAACCATTTCAGTTCTATATGTTCAGCAGTAGTTCTCATTCACTCATATATAAGGAAAACAGTATTTGAATAAAGCATCCATTTCAGGCCTCCTCCTGTATGATTTTGGTTGAGTTGGTATGGGGTAGAATCTGCCTATCAGTATATTGCTTAAAGGCAATGTCAATGTAGAGAGCCCAACAGCTTGGAGTTAGAGAATCAGTGACTAGACCAGAGGTGTGAAGTATGTTGGGAGTATGACTAGAATCAGTGACTGGACAAGAATAGGAAGTATGTCCTACTTTGTGGAATAATGGGTGAAAATAAAATAAGCATAAGGGAAGAGGATGCACCAAGAGTATATAGCTCCCTTCCCAAGTGGCTCAACGATCCTGCTAGACCTTCCTGCTTGTATATTCAGAATTAAATATAAAAGGCATCCCACTCTGTCTAGATACTTCCAAGTGCCAGCTATCACTCGCAGGGTTGCTGCCTGGAGGAACAAAGGCTTCCCCAAGGATTGATGGGATAAATCAGTGGGCTCCCTGCCAATGCTTTTAAATGTCCTTTGCCTGATTTTTCTCACAATCTGACTGTGTTTGTCAACATAATTTATTTTAATTTACCCTGCGTGACTATCCCTCGGGGTGGTCAGGTCTAGCCCTTCTCTCAGCTGCCCTGAGTGGTACGGTTTGCTTTCGCATCATTTATTAATGCATTCTTCTGTTGCCACCACGTTAAGGATTTGCAGGCACCTTGCTTAGCTTTGGCAGTGTAAATGGCTCACTGGCACAGTGCTTCTCCTTTCAGCAGTTTACATTCCATATGGAAAAGCGGAAGAGCAAACAGATTCAATATAAGTCACCCATGCAATCTTAGTTCCTGCAGTGTTTTATGTAGAATCGCCTAAAGTGCATTTAAAGATTTCAAGCTCTCTCTCGGGGGATAGAGGTTATTGTCTTTATTTTTACTAATAAGAATCATGACCTTCAGAGAGAAAAGGACATTCAAAGTTATGCAGCTATCAAGTTGAAGCGTTACAATATGAACCAAAGTATTGCAATGTATTCCACAGTTACTCTGTCTTTAAAATAGCAAGGCACACTGACTGGTGGGATCACTTCAAAAGTAGGAAAGGAAGAGGAAGTTTCTAAGGAAGGTAGCTGCTGACCTGGTTCTAAATGAGATCTAGAAATTAAGTAAGCAAGAAGGTGAGGTCAATGTGTGTAGGGAATAAAATACACAGAAATTATGTCCCATAAGCTGAGCTTTTAGTTCAGCGGGTCAGGATGGCTGGAATCATACAGGTACACATAGAAAAGGATGTCAATTGCAGCCTTAGATAGTATAAGGTTGCATAAACTACTGCCCGGGTGACCGACAGGAACTGTGCTAGGGAAATCTATAAACAAACCCTCAATCACATAAAACCGTTGTCCTCCAATATTTTAATTTTTATTTGGAGATGCTAAAATTGAAATTTAGAGATATTATTCTTCAAGGTTGTACAACTACACATGTGAAGCCCGGTACCACAAAGGGCAAGACAAGTCATCAGTTTACGCTGAGGGAAACCAGATGAAACAGTGGAAACTTGGAGTTTCTCAGAAGAGAATTGTGACCCATGTCTGAAGGACAAAGGTGGATTTTAAAACTCTACAGATGCACCAGGCAGTGGTGGCGTATGCCTTTAATCCCAGCACTTGGGAGGCAGAGGCAGGCGGATCTCTGAGTTCGAGGTCAGCCTGGTCTACAGAGTGAGTTCCAGAACTGCCAGAGCTATATGGAGAAGCTCTGTCTGGAAAAAAAAAAAAAAACCTCTACAGATGCAAATAGCCATATAAACTCCAAGAGTAAGTCCTCGCTAACTAAGGCTTTCAAAACAGCATCTACAGCCTCCTTTCTCAAGAATCAAACCCCTGCATGTCTGAAATTTTAATTATTCTTCTGTGGAACAGTTCAAGTTTTCAAGAAGGGGTTAAATTTGGTATTAAGTAGCCTAATGTCATGGAGGCTCAGAGAGGAAAAATAAAAGGTGCTGTTTGCTGTGACATTTGAATCTATGGCCTCATAGCTGGCTTTCTTTCTCTGATCTCCTTCTGAGGAAAATGATGGGCTTTGTAGAGTTAGGCAGAGTAGTCTTCCAGATGTGTGGGAAGGAGGAAGTTTTACATAATCCCAGTTAAACAGGCTTTTGTTTCTCAATTTAAAAAGGAATGTGACCTCCCAGGCTAAGGATTAGAAATGAATTCTCTCTCTACCTAATGGCAAAACTATGGAATGTTTCTCTAATCTAAGAAACCCTTTCTCCTCTTTCCTGTTTCCCCAGCTTGGAAAAGTTGAACATAAGAATTTAACAGACACCAGGATGCACTATAGGAACTGTTCACATCAAAATATATCCCATCATGAACAATATGATTAAAACACATTTTAATGGAAATGCATGTAGTTTTCAAAGATATCATGAGACTGGAAATTTATTAAACCTTTTCCCAGCCTATTTATTGCATGCTTGGGTTCCACAGAGTCTCTTCTTTTACTGGAGTGCACAGATGATCCAGTTAAAGAGGACCTGCAGCATCACTGAATCTCATCACCCTGCATTTGATAAACAATAAAACAGGACTAGAATTTGGGTTGCCACAGTCGACCCTGACCCCAGTCGGCAAGAGAGACAAGACCTCTAGTTCTGTAAAAGGAATGTGTGTTGCAAAGAATGCTTGCCATTTTTACTGGCAGGGTTTATTTTGAAATTCTGTAGTTTGTTCTTAAAGTTATTTTTTTTTCATTTATAAGATAAAGAGATTTGGTTTCACCAATAAAATCCTATAAAAATAAGGTAATGAAATGGATTTCATGGAAAAACACTGAGTTAATTCACAGGGGCCGGCGGGTGTAAGAATGAAGTTCCATGTGGTGCCTTTGGCTGCTAGATATCCTTGGATAATCAAAACCTGTTTTGTGTTTATTCTTTCACTTCCTCCTCTCCCCTCCCCCTTCCATCCTTTGCTATCAAAATAAAAACAATCAGTAAATACGAAGGCTATCCAACAAAACCATGCAAGCTTGAGCCATGATTAGGAGAGATCAAGATGCTCTTTGATTGGGTTTTTGCTTTCACTGTAATCAAACTCTGAGTCACCTTCTAAACTGGAGAGTCTCTCTCTCTCTCTCTCTCTCTCTCTCTCTCCCTCTCCCTCTCCCTCTCCCTCTCCCTCTCTCTCTCTCTTTAAAATAAAACAAAAACAAAAGTAATATTTAGGTGTTTATGTTTTCATATTGAAACATATTGAATTTATATAATGTACATCCGAGTATAGTATAAACTTCTAAAGACATAATTATGTTATTTATTCTGATTTTAACATTGCTAGGCACGACACACTCAGTCACCCAGTCAGCATACAGAGGAGTCAGGACTGCCATGTGCGTCAGGAGACAGAGACCCGTGCACTGCAGTGACTGGAAGGGCCTTTGGGGCACAGGAAAGAGGGGGTACTAATGAGAGAGCTGAGCTCTTTTGCACAACTGCAAAATTATGAATGGTTGGTGTTGACATCATCCTGACAGCAACAAATAAATAATTGGAATATTATTTCCTCGGGTCGCCAAATGACATGACTCATTCCTCTATCAGGTCAGAGCGGAACCGCCCAGCCTTTGGTCAGGCACTCCACTGGAATGAGTTAGTCACCTGGAAACTCACTGACAATCACCTATCATTAGATTCTCATTTGAGATACATGGCCTTTGTCCCCAAGGAC
>JADRCC010441568.1:0-10296 GCA_019843855.1 Hylomyscus alleni
ATTCTGAAAGACCTTATAATTAAAACCAGAACTGTTGTAAGATTACTTTTATAAATAAAAGTATTGTTTTTCCATGAGCACTCTTAGGATGCATGTCTCTACGATTTAAACCCTCCTTTCACAAGACTGAAACATTTCTTGGCATGATTAGCATTCCATCTGTTACACTGAGGTGTTCTTTAATATTCTTTTGGCACTTCCATTTTGAAAATGTTAGTTGAAAACAGTAAACTTTCTAGTGAAAATGAAAAAAATAGCTCAATAATGTGATGAAGTTTCTTCTTTATCACCACTACCAGCAAAGGATTTGCTGTAGCTGAAAAAAAAAAAGGATGGATCTATGTACCTTAGAAATGTAAAAACTAAAGCAACAGTGCACGCTGCCCAAGTCAGGAACCAGACTGCCAATGGAACAGGAAGTGTTTGAGACTGTATTGAGTCACAAAGGACCAGGCCTAGTCTTTAAATAATTAAAATGTTCTGTTGTGGTTGTGTAAATCAGGAAGTGTAAACATGTAACACAAAAGACTGCCCTGAAACTGAGAATCTCAAAGCAAATACAACTTTATTATGTCTTTCAAGCTAGATGGGAAAATGACAATTCCTCAGGCATTGAGAACAAGGGCTGTGCTCCTGACACTGAGCTAGCTGGCAGATAAGTGAGTGACTAGAAAGCAGGGAGCATGCGAGCGGTGGGAGCTTGCTACAGACTGCCTTTATGCAACTCGTGATATTTCACTGACATTTGTTTTTTTTTTTAAAAAAAAAGAATGTAGGTTTTATTTTTAACTTTTTTTTTTAAAAAAAACTTTCTGCAGCTTTATGGTTCCATAATGTAGTTTCTGAAGAGTTTGGCGTGGCGGTGAACGTCTTCTGGAAGAACCTTCCATCAGAATGCTATGACACAACAGATATCTATGGCAACAAAGAGCCTCTAGCAGCATCCAGAGCTCTGCTGATCTTGGAGAGGGCTTTGAAAACACTGGCTGAATTACCAGAGGAATACAGGGACTTCTATGCACGGCAAATGGTCTTACGTATTCAAGACAAAGCCTACCGCAAGAACTCTGAGTAAAAACTGAACTAAATGTAATAAAATTTTAAAAATAAATAAAAAGCAGGTCAAGTATTTGAAAACTATAACAAGATATAAAACGATGCTTTTTAAAATAAGATAAGTCTGAGATTTATAGTATAAAGGAGATGCCTATCTGATTTCTACTTGGTATAGATTGAAAATGCTTAGTGGGACCATTCTTTAGCCTAAGATGTAAATAAATAAAATTTGGAGTTAATAAAAAAAAGTCTATTGAATCACACTACATAAAGTCTACTGGTGGACTGGCCTTGTTTTTTTTTCCAATGATTTAGTGATACCACCAAAGCCTTGTTCACCCCACCCCCAACCCTACTGTCTTTCAAGCACAGGATTGGCATTATCCTAGGTCTAGCTACCCTCGTGGTCATGGGATGATTGCCAGTAGCAGCTGGGGCCTTGTGTGTCTTCATTTGTATGCAGTGGAGGAGTCTGGCTGGAATCCACAGGCACTGTCTTACATGAAGCAGCTTTCCAGAATTCCCTTAGCCTTAATGCTTTGAAATGTCTTCCGCCCTGTCCATCCATGAGTCTGTTATCACATGCGATAAAATTACACATAGGAGTGGGCTGTTCTTCCTTGAGGTACAGGAAGTGTATTAAGAGAACAGAATGGTTAAGTTTAGATATTTAAGAAAACTTACAGGGTGCTTTGAATTATCAGGACTAAGTAGATTTGATAGTGTGGATAGATCATGAATTCTGGAATTTATCCAAAAGAAATCTCATTTGATGCTGGCTTTTCCTGGTGCTTTCCCTTCAAATACTTCTGTAGTATTTCTAGTTTTTCAAATACTTCTTTCAAAGATGAGAAATCCCTCTAATGTAATTTTTGAAGACAGTGAGCTGTGTGTGTGCATGTGTGTGTATTCCCTGTACCTAATTCACTCAGTGTCTGAAGAATAGCTGATCTTACTGAACATGTGTCCATCAAAAGTAATCTAAGGTCATCAATTTAATACATTTTAATTTCAGAGGAAGTATTTACTCTTGAAGGTAGTAGTAAATCATTTACTCATGCCCTGTTTAGAGTTGAACTAATTTCAGGCATTCAAAGGA
Organism: Hylomyscus alleni; assembly: GCA_019843855.1. NCBI lineage: Eukaryota > Metazoa > Chordata > Mammalia > Rodentia > Muridae > Hylomyscus > Hylomyscus alleni. The sequence goes on from JADRCC010441568.1 coordinate 2,156, forward strand.
AATGACAATAGACAAGAAAGGAAAAATATATAAAAAAATTTGACTTTTCCTAGGTCTCTTTGGAAGATAAAAGTGAAATTATTGAAATAAACAAGGTTAAATTACCAGATTATTTTAAATCTTTACTTCTTAGCCTGAACACCACATTTATTTAATGATTTTTCTCTCAGGAAAAAGTTGGAAGTCCTTAGTTCATTCAGTATTTAGTTAGCTTTGAATCAATTCAGAGTCACATAGAGAACTGGGAACACAGTGGTAGAGCACTTACCTAGCATGGGTAACTGGGTTCAGACCTCATTACCAAAAGTGAGGGTCATATAGACAAGTTAAAATCTGAACCAAATCTTGAAAATATAACTGATACAACACTACAAAATCCACATAAGGAAAAGCACATATAAGTGGTGCTAGTTACTCTATTTCTTCTCAAACTTGTTAACCCCTCTTGTAGTGGATTGAAGCAATGCAGTGAATTTGACATTTTAGGACAATCTTCCTGGTCACATTTTTTTTTTAATTTTTAATCTTAGTTTAAGGCCAAATGAATAAAATATACATTAATGTAACTCACTGGACTCGAAATTTTTTATTGAATCAATTTTAGGAATGATCTAATCACTCTGGGTTGCACAGATGGTTCTGGTTAAGCAAGAACATCATTCGGTTCTGCTACAAAAACCGAGATTACAATGGTAGTGGCCATATTAGTCATTACACCCCATCCTTTCAGCTGATTCAGGCCTTAACAAAGTAGTTTTCTCCCAGCAAAACAATGTGCTGCTTACTATATACAGACAAGGATGCAAACTAAAGTAATAGTCAGTGGGAAGGTGATACAAAATCGGAGTCGGGCAGTTATGAGTTGACAGAATTTGTCCAATTTAATTACATAAAAACCATGCTGCCATTTATACAATGTATACTCTATATAATGCTTACATAGAATGAGCTCTGCCAGGTACACAGCCCAGTGACAGCAACTGCCTGAGGCTGAGTAGTCACAGGGGAGACAGATCTGTGTAGCTTTGTACATTGTGTTCAAAACACTTGCTTTCCATGACACTATTTGCTTTAGCATATGAGACAGTCAACAAAGCTAAATTTTTATTCTTTTGTAGCAGCTATATGAACATTTGCAAAGAACCTAATAAGGCATATCTCATGCCTATAAAAAGTTAAATATGGAGTTATGAGGTAGGAGAGGGGGTTCATGGAGGTGAAAGGCACTTATGACAGAATTTGGAACTGTGCCAATGCGACTCCTGCAAGAAACTCAGGGCTGGCACCCTGGTGTTAACCTTGCTTGAAAGGTACAAATCGGTGGGTGTCTTACACGTACCAGGAGACACTAAAATGACTTCTATGTTTCCATCCTCAGGTGATGACTCAGGATGGGTAGGCCCACAGTTTAAGCATGTGACTCACAAATGAGACCACTTATTCCTTATTCCTTAGTTTGTGTTCCTCCAGAGGCCTCCGAAGGAGCTACAATACTGTTTCAGACATTCCATCCTAAGCTCTAGGCTGTAGGACTTGTTAAATCCTTGTGGCTTAGATTCACTTTATACTTATGTGTGCTGGGACACTGCATAAATGAAATGAGAATATCACACTATATTCCAAAGGTCTTTTATGAAGATAAAGGAGTATAGACAGCTAAGACGATCAACAAAGAAAAGGGAGAGCTTTTTAAGGATTTCCTCTAGGAACCCAACAAGAAATGGGTATAAATGCAGCTGGTTATGGAATAATTAAGAGGCATACTCAATGGAAAGGAAAGTTGTTCACTGAAAAAGAGGAAAGTAAAGGCAGACACTTAAAATGGCAAGGTAAAGCATTTCCTTTCAAATGATCTGAGGGAACAGATAAACACATCCAAGTAACATTTCTGTGGATTACTGTTTTTAATAGAATTATACATTCATGCTGTAGTGGTAACAATGTTCACATTTGTAGGACCACTTCTCTCAGTGACTCTTTACAAAGGCACGATCAAGTAGAATGCATGTTTACCATAAAAAATTTAGCACATACAATTTTAAACAGATGAAGAAAAGGACCAAAGTACTAACCAGAAATACGTGTGTGAGGGCCAACACAATCCTTTCCACTCCTAAGCATCTGTAGTACTTAATACCCTGTGACGATGGCTCTAGTGTCCATCTGATCAACATCCACGTTAACATGCAACAATCGAACATTCATAGGGAGAGGTGAAGCACTAAGTTAGGGAGTTCTTAAAGGAAAACCCTTCTCTTTTTACTTCAGTTAATCCTGTGAAAACTAAAGCCTTCGCCTCTGTATGACCATTCAGTAGTTCAGTTTTACATTAAATGACACATTTGAGGATTAAACAAATTGAAGACAGACATCCAATCCCAGTGCTTAACATGAAGGAAATACATAGTAAGTTAGAAACCAAGTGAGTTGTTTTTATAGTGGGAAGTGTTCATCTCAAAAGAATGGATATTCAAAGAAAGTAGAACAATATAAAACTACTTATGAAAATGTACAGATACTTGACTGTAGTTGATAGAATTCATGTCACTTTTAAACAACGTGTGAAGGAATCCTTTATCATGAGTAAATATTTGGAATATACTTATAAGTTTATTAAGATGTAATTCTGGAAGAAACCGAAGACTTAAAACTTTTCATATTGTTTGATAAATAGACTAGCTTCCTGGGCCTGGGAGGTGCCATTCTTTAGTACAGTTTCTTGCCAATCCCAAAGTAGCAGGTTTCAGTTCCCTGTTTAGCTCTTTCATGACCTACACAGCATTATTTATAAATAAAAAAGTACCTGACCACTTTTTAAAACTTCACAGCTATGTTCCAATATATGTTGAAATTTGTTAGATCTAGGTTTCTCAAAATGCATTTTTCTAGTAAAGGAAAATGTGCCCAAATTATGTAGCAGTGTTAAGCTAATTCAGTTTCTGGGCCAAAATTTAAATTATTTGTGTCTCCAAACCTTCCTTTGTAACCTTTCTTATCTCATCAATTTAATTTTACATTTGGCCAAAGAAAGCTATTTTCTCTTGGCAGACAAAACCATGCTTCTGAAGAAATGCTGATTTAAGTCTGTGAAATCTGTCTCATTTTGAGAGCACACTAACAAATAATTAAAAACCAACAATTAAGAATTAAGCTACAGTGCTCAGTGTAATATGTTTTAAAAACCAACTATACAATTCTATAATCTTGGATATGAGGGAATAAATATATTTTGACTTTAAAAAAACACTTGGTGAACACTGAAAATGAGTCCAGAGGTTCAGAAAGCCCAGGAGGCTGGCTGCAGACTGCAGCTGTCTCAGGGAGCCTTGGACATAGAGAAGTGAAATGTCCCTGGTCAACAGCTGAATGCCGTACTACCAAAGTTAGATTACAATAGGTCTCAGAAAAGTCAACTATTTCCAATATCGATTTTGTTACCTTTTAAAAAACTAACATGGTTGTTTTCATTTTAATGGTCACAGAATTAGCACAAACTACCCTTTTAGATTTCAAACTAATTCTAATCAATTTAAAACTGTCCACACTTAACAAGCAAAAAAATCCTACTGTATTTGACACTCATATTTTTGGAATGTGCATCTTCTTAGCCCACAAACTGACGATGCATGGTTAATCTTGCATCTCATCATCTCCATTTATAACACTCAAAAATTTATTCTCCCATTAAGCAAGCACATTAATAGTCTCAGAATACTTCATGGACCCTGAAATGATTCTCTATGGAAGGAGTTTCCTTTGCAAAATGAATTTGGCTGGTCACTTGCATACCCAGATCCCCAAGTATCTGAACAAATTTCTTGTGCTCCTTTCCAATCCAGGATCTCATTGGGTCATGGACTTGATAAGGTGTTACGTGAGTGTGAACAGTGATCCCTGTTTGAGCAAATTCTTTCAAGACTTCTGGATACGTGACCCACGTATTGCTTCCTCCAGAATGTCCGCCATCCAGCCAGTACATTGTTCTTATGCTTTTGATGAATGCATCAATGTTCTTGTCTTTCTTGGCTTCCTTCAACTCAAACAGCAACTGATTCAAAACAACACAGCCTTTACTAAATCCAATCAAAGTAAACGATGCACCATCCAATGACAGTGGAGCAAAACTCGTGGAAGGCTCATCAACATGCTCACAGGTCCTCTCGTTTCCCTCTTGGCCACCATTACTAGTAGCAGAAGAATTAGACTCACAGTTAGATGCTTTACAATCCTTATTCCAAACACTCCTGTTCTTGGACAGCAGACCGTTCTGAGTTAGGTTAAAAGCATTAACTAATAACATATACAAGTGCTTAAAGGCTCCAAAGTCCGGAGTGTGTTCTGGTGCACCAAACATGTTGCTTTTCACAAAATTGTCATAGCAGCTGAATTTGTGCAAATGCATTCGGGAAGACTTTATTACCCAAATATAACTATTGGGAAAACGGCGGGCTAAAATGGTAGCAATATTTTCTAGACTCCAATTTTCCCATTGATAATTCTCAGGATGACGAGTCATAATCTCATGGTAATTCTGAAAAGAAAGATGAAATAAGCATTAAATGTGTATTTACCTATAAAAATAGCTTCTCATTACTGAGGAAGTTTTGATGATCTTCAGTTAGTGTACTAGAAATAAAACCTAAGAGCCTGTTACCGCTTTTTGGTTATAAGATTTTGAATGAACACTTTACTCTTAGCCTAAACTTCTTTAGAGTAATAAATATACTTAAGTATTAAGAATTTCTGAATAAAATAATTTAGAATAAATTTTATTCTTACAAATTATTTAAAATTTTTATTTAGTATGTATGCAACGAAGTTTTCTAATTCAACTGAAAATATAAATTTGCTTCATTACAGACCTTTTGATCAAGACAATTTAAAAATATTTCCTTCTCACTAAGCTCTTGTCCTCCATATCTGTAATAAAATCTATCATAGGCATTTATATTCTGCTGTCACTGCTATGTCTAACTTCAACTTGTTGCAATAACATCATAGAAGATCTTAGTACGTATCTCTAACTGGGTTTGAAATAGTCATAATTTAAATAGACTACAAAATTGCCTTCTATGGTTTTCTTTTTAATTTGTTCAATTTCACTAGGAAGGCTCAAACTTAAATGACTCAAGTTTAGATAGCTCCGATTTAGTATTAAAAATTAAGATAACTTTAAACTTTTGCCCTTAATTTACTACTTAAGATTTTTGCTCTTGTCTGTCCATACCCTTTGCCTTTTTGTACATACATCTTATTTGTTTAGATGCATTCAATATAAAGTAATAATATATCTTTGTTTTGGTTATACTATTTATATAATTTCCTTTTATATTTTTATTAATGGCAATGTTTGTTATTGTTTGAGACAGGGCCTTATTATATCGTTCAGGCTGTAGTTTGCCTGTCTCAGCTCCCTGAGTACTGGGAGGCTGGACATAAGGAGGTAAGAAGAGACTTTTTCACTTTATAACCTTTTGTAGTTTGAATATTAAGTGATATGTACATTTTCCTATTTAAAAAAAACAGACTACTACAAAAATTAAATCTACAAAGATATAAAGTCTTAAGGTCACCAATATTAGAAATAATTAAAATTTAGTTGGCTAGCAGTTCAGAGTTTACTACTACACACATAAACACATATGTAATTATGTATATAAGAAAATATTTTAGGCTGGCGAGATGGCTCAGCGGGTAAGAGCACTACTGCTCTTCCGAAGGTTCTGAGTTCAGATCCCAGTAAACACATGGTGGTTCTACAACCATCCGTAATGAGATCTGACGCCCTCTTCTGGTGCGTGTGAAGTCAGCTACAGTGTATTACGCTGGAGCGAGTGGGATTGGTGCGAGCTGGACCATCCTGAGTTCAGTTCCCAGCAGCCACATGATGGTTCACGACCATCCGTACAGCTACAGTGTACTCATACACATAAAATAAATAAATAAACCTTTAAAAAAAATATTCTTTCCTTCTCTATTAAGCAACCATAGCTTATATATAATTTCCCCTTAAATATAGACTAAAAGGCATGACTCTGTATCAATACAAATTTGCATAATAGTCTTTAGACATCAGTAAAATGCCAGTGTCAGTAACAGTAGAACGGACACTAGAAATGTACAAGATGCACTGTTTTCTACACCGTTAGCTAATGATAATGGTTAATTTAAAAATAAATCCAGGTAGGATATGATTATGCAATGGTCTTGATTTCATTTGCATATCTGATACTAGGTTAAATGTTTTTCTGTCTGCTGGCGATTTTATTTTTTACTTTTGTTAACTATGTATGTGTCCTTTGATGATTTTCTCACTATAATGTTCAATTCCTTAACAGTTCTATTTCATGTTTCATTAATAGTTTGGCATATATGTCTATTATCAACTTGCTATGTATGTTTTCAATATATTCTAGGAAGATCTTATGTTAACTTTTTGTGGATTTTGCCATTATCTTCTGCACATCCAGGTTTATCATACAAAAACTGTAATAAAATTATATCAGGGAAGGGCTTATCCATTCCTTTTTCTGTTTTTAAACATTTCCTGTGTGTGCCAGCATGTGAGAAGGACAGAGGACAACCTACAGGAGTGCTCTGTCCTACATGTGGGGCTTGGGAACTCAACTTAGGTTGGCCAGTGTGATAGTAAGCACTGATACCCACTAAGCCATCTTGCTGGCTTTTAAAAAATGTTCTTTGAAGCAAGGTTTCATGTAGCCTATTGAACTATTATGGAGCTGAAAAGAACACTGAACTGCTTTTAAACCTGTCTTCATTCATTTTTGCAAGCTAAGTGTGGAAGTGCCTTCAGTACTTAGGAGGCTGAGTCAAGAGGATCCAGAATTCAGGAGCAGCCTGGGCTATACATAGTGAGCCACCTATAAACAAACAAACAAGCAAGCTTATAATTGACAACCCCAAAGTCCTGAAGCTACATAATTACTTACATTAATTATTTAATGGATGCAAGCAAAGCAGATTTTATGACTCTCAGTTTAGGATGTACCTCATAGAAGGTTTTATAAATCTAAACATCACTCTCTCCATCAGCCCCAGGTTATCTGATCTAAAGGAAAGAAAATGTGACTACTGAGGAACTGAGCCTCAAAACAAAAACTGGGGTTGTTACTGTTCTATCAAAGCTCAGACCCAAGAACTATGGATAAATACTTCCACTCCCTGAAATGAGGACCAGATGCCTCCATAGTTAAACTGACTCTGCAACCCAGACTATTAACTAGGACTAAGCTACTGAAAGGGGTTTTCTTTGGAGTTTCCATCTCCCTGGGGATATAATGCACGTACTATGCTTGTAGGAGGTAAGAAGTGGAAGTTATGTCTCTACTCATGTCCAGTGAGGCAGGTAACAAGAGAGTCTCTTGCAGAGACCAAGGAATGCTTAACCCGGTGAGTGCTCACAGATGCAGAAATTTATCCCACACTGTCCTGAATTGGAGTCCAAAGAATCTTTTCAGAAAACTTCATGTTTGCAAGGGTTTAGAAACATTCATAATAAGGATGTGAAGGAGATGGACTACACTTTGAACAGACTTTGGTGAATGAGGAGAGCTACACTGGGTAAGAGCCACACTTCTCTCAAGAATGCACCAAAGGAAGGAACATCTTTACAGAGCATAAATTACACAGCCCAACTAAGCACCAAGCAAGGATCTAGCTGAAGGGAATTGCCTAAGAAGGTGCAAGGAGACCCAAACACACCCTTGTCATTTACCCTTTAGGAAAGCAAGCTGTGATGGCACCTGTATTCTTAGCACTTGAGACCACTCTAGCTCTTACTGCTGAAGATTAGGAAGCTATCGGATGGTTTGGAAGAGGGTGGAATAATGAGACATTAGCTGTCAGCCACTGTTCCATTACCTTAGATACAGAGAGGTGGAGACACTCACTGCATGCTGCTGGATTAGAAAGGAGGTATGAGAGATCTACAGATGACTTCAGATTTCTAAGTCGAATAACTAAATAGGTATTTTCATTAACTTGGATGAGGAAGGCTGCTTCAATTGATTTTCAGTTTTAGAAGGCTACTAAATATCCAAAGGAAGTAAGGGCATGCAATTGGTGAGTTTATAAACATTGGCTAATGTCTAGACTAAATAAATGCCAAGGCTTGTCAGCAC